>PYWC01000049.1:510897-536224 GCA_003182015.1 Tuber magnatum
GTTTCCTGTGCTATTGGTTGATACACACAATGTTTTGCAATATCGCTCATACTGGAGATAAGCAATATGCTGTATTTAAAGACCGCTGATTCCCGCCATGGAAACAGCAGACTTCGACAGACAGTATTCTTAAATATACTTGGTTGAACGGTTACTTCTTTGATCTCCTATTACACCCCGTTCGAAGCCTCCTATAGCTGCTCCAAGACCCACACCTCTACCAGTCCTGTTGCTTGTTCCTGTCCCCTCTTCTACCATAACCTTCCCAACTGTAGTATTGGTTACCCCAGGGTTTTACCTACTGCGGGCCGCATCGCCGGAACTTTTCAAACATGTATAACATTAGCCAGAGCGAGCACCCGAGGCTCCATCGCTGGAAACTCCAATCCCCAGACCTGGGACATCTGCCCACTCAGTACCTGCAGCTCCACTGATTCTGTCTGCACCCTCTAAACTGGTTCTTCTGTCCAGTCTCCCCACCATCACAAGGGGTGATTCGGACCGCCAAAACCAGTTCTGTCGGTCTGGCTGCAAGTCGGAAGAGAGCCGAGTGCATTGGATTTATTACTACATATACAGGTGCGAGAAGGATACACTGACCCCAGTAAAGCATAGAACCAGGTACAAGACAGGGCATGGACGACCAACATGTGGGTACTGTGGCTCATGGAGGCATGTCGGTCCAGCAATGCAAGCACTTAATTGTCTAACACTTGAGAAGTATCTGCAGGGAACCCAGGCGGCTCCTAACCCAACTCCTGAAAGTGCGTGATACCCTCTTCCACCACCAGCATCAGTATTGTCAGGGGGTAACTCCCAGAGGGTGGGAATCAAGATGGCCCGGAGGAAGCATTTGATGGGTATAATAGACCACAGGAACCCTACAGCGGAAATGATCCAGGTAGTGGAGATGGAAATTTGTCACCTCCGGGTGGTACAGTATGAGCAGGAGGCGATCAAGGGGATTTTGACCATGACAGCTCAGGCGATGATGATGCTGATTCTCTCCCTAATTTAACCCTCCTTCTAGGCTCTCACAAGAATGAGTAGAGCGACAAGAAGAAGTGACAGTGGGACCGTGGAGCTAACAACTTATGGCGGAAATTACAAAGCAAATGGACCTCATGGCCATCCTCCAGACAGCAGGAAAAGAAGTCAGAAAGATTGACTGGCATTCCAGTATTTAAGAGAAAGGTTGCTGCTGTTGGCAGTTTGCTGACACTTGTGGGAGTTCAGTTCGAGTACTTTGCAGATTGCAGGTTGACCACTAAGTATCAGGTAAATCTGGTGATAACCATTTTAGAAGACTCCCCCCAGGGATAGTACTTAGGCCTGAACTGACATATAAATAAGAAGGCAGCTAAGAGTAGGGGAATTTCTGTTAACAACAGTAATCCTTTACAAACATAAAAAGGATTCTGGGAACTGCTTGAATGAAGTTTCGGCAGTGACCAAGAGGAACGTGGCTGCTCTCTTCTCGAGTGGCGAGACCTTTTGATGAAGACACATCACATTGTTCAGTACCTAGACCGGATACTTGAATATATGTATAAGCTGAGCTATACAGAACCAGGACAGGTACGAGATAAGGTGTGGTGGGGCATTGCATAAGAGGTGCAGAATGCATAGTCACTGAAGGAGCCCCATCCAAGTGACTTAAACGAATACCTTGATCTTCTTCCACAGGTTAGATATACGCGGGAAAACAATCACCGATTCAGTAATCACAGTATCTATCCAGACCAACAGTCTCAGCCAACTGACAAGAAGGAAGATAGGTCATCAACCTCCGCAAGGTTTAAAAATAAGGAAGAAGGTGCAGGTAGACAAAGCCAGAGGACTGCCAAACCTACTAGTTTCAATATAGGGAAACAGGCAAAGCTAGTAACTTCTGACTATGCAATGGCGTATAAGGAAATCCCGTTGAGTTTGACAAAATATTGGAGGAAGCACAATCAGTGCACTAGGTGCGGAAGAACTGGGCCCTTCTGGAGAAAGTGTACCGTGGTGTCCCAAGTTGTCAGTTCCGCCAAACAGGAATACGGGTTGAACTGGTCAGCCCCAGTAAGGGAGCCTCAGGGTATGGACAAGCAGCTAAAGCGTATTGAAGCGGCATCCCCAGCTTCCGCGTCAAAGAAACTTGAAGTGCGACAGCCATCGCCTCTGATGATGGAGCTTGATACTGGCAGCTCGGAATGGGTGAGAACCCATTCTGTTTAAGGCAATAACCTTACTGACCTGTATCCATAGACCCATGAGGGATGGATGGAAAGGAACCCAGGAAGAGGTTCTGGGATGGGTAAGTACCCCTCTACCACATGAACCAGCATGGTACTAACTACATGCAAGGGGTGCCGCAAGGTAGATGTTGTGGGCCACGTGCAGTGGATTGGGTTGTTATTCCTTTGTTGGGTTTCTGGTTATTTCATTTCTTCTGATTATAAGCATTTCTTTCCGGATATCCTTAGCTCGATGGGCAAGTCTTAGGGCATTATTTCAGTTGGGGCAGGGTGGGTCCTTGGTATAGGAGATGCTCAACATTGGCAAAACAATGATGCTTTGCTAGAAACCGGTCCAACAGCGGATCTCTACTGACCTTGCGAAAATTGTTATCTTTAGTATAAGCAGAATTGGTTCAGGCAGGACTTGATCAAATAAACCATATTATTTCTAACTTTCCCTTAGAAGGGTTTAGTACCCGAAATCATGCTGGCATGATATTAAATACACTAGCAATTGTGATAAAGCAAATACCCATCTCTTAACGTTTATCAATCCGTTGTAGCCAGTCTTGTGTCGCAAGGCAAGTGACAAAAATTGCTAAGCCAAGATGGCTAAGTCTTTAAGAAAGGCAATGAGGCAGAAACATGAGGACTTGCCTGGTCACACCAAGTCTATTCACCTACGAGTAAAGTTAGACAAGAAGATTAGAGCTAGACAGGCAAGTATGGAAGTACTCTTGCTACTTGATAGTAGACCTACTTGGCCTGTAGTTAGTAGCCAATTGGTTAAACAGACTCAGGTACCTGGTGTACGGAGAAAGGTCCATGTGCCAATAAGTGATGCAAGGGGCATTCACATTCCCAGGTCAGGTCTGCTCTATACGAAATCATTGGACATGATGATGGTTGACTGCCAGAATGAGATGTACTTCAAGGTTGTGGACCTGCTCAACACAAGGGCAGATGGGGACCTGCCTATGTCATAGCTGAATGACGATAACTGTAATGTAGATTGGAAAACAGGATCACTAACCTAGCACGCAGATTTGTGCAAGGCTAACTGCCTAGCAGAGCATTGGGAGTCAGTATTCATGAGGGACAAAGAATTAATAGCCATGAAGGCTGGTAATGTGTACCTCTTGGGAATTGTACAATTCTCTAATAAAGAAGGTGCCGACCTTGCGGTCAAGCTACTCCGCGAGTATGAGGACTACAGGGATATCTGCAGTCAAGAACGGATTGTGGCACTACCAGAATACTCAAAATATGATCATACAATCCGGTTGCAGCTGGGAACTCAACCCCCATTGGGGCCTATGTGTCTGTTATCAGAAAAGCAGCTTCAGGCACTCTGCGAATACCTTAAGGAGATGCTATGAACTTGGAACCTACAGCCATGCAGTTTCTCTTCAGCAGCCCCTATTCTCTTCATGCCAAAGGCAGTTGGCACATTAAGACTGGTAATAGATTACCGAGGGCTAAACAAGATCACGGTTAAAAGTAAATGCCCTCTAACGTTGATGAATAAACTGCAAGATAGATTAGGAAAGGCCCCTGTATTCACCAAGTTGGAACTGAAGAAAAGCTACAATCGCCTGAGGATAGAAGAAGGTAAGTAATAGAAGATGGCCTTCCAGTAGAGATATGGACTCTACGAATACACAGTCATGCCATTTGTTTTATCTAACGTCCCGTCAACTGTCAACAGCAGGATTAAGAACGTGTTTTGTGACCCCTTGGATAAAGGTGTTATCACATACCCAAATGACATCCTGAGCTACTCAGAGACTATGGAGGAACATGTGGTGCTCATGAGACGCATGATGGAGAAACTGGGGGAAGCAAGACTGTGCCTATGCATGAAAAAGTCCAGTTTCCACCAACAGGAAGTCGAATTCCGAGGATGTAAGATCTCTGATATGGGGATCACTATGCTGTTGGAAAAGGTGCAGACAATTAAAGATTGTACAGCTCCGACATGAGTTATTGACGTTCAAAACTTTATGGGCTTTGCCAGCTTCTATCGTCAGTTCATAGAGGGTTTCTACAACATAGCGAAACCTCCACGCTCCGTCTCCGTTACAACTCCGGTCATTGAAAAAGATTTCCTAATTGGGAACGACTCAACACCAGAGAACTATCACCACAACTACGGGTCTCGCACCCCCCCTCTGGGAGGTGCTAGACCACTTCTTTTCCTCCCTCGCTTGGCCAGGCATTACCTATGGCCTCTACCTTCCCTCCCCTTGAGTTAATCCTCTTGGGGATGCTCTCCTCTGTCTGGGACTGCCTCGCGGTGGTTCCTCCTCTATACTTCCCCGCTTTTGCTAGGCTCGCTTAGCATCTGCACGGTCGGCTTTTTTCCGAGAGGGTTTGGTTGGACGGTCAGTCTTCATGGTGGTCCTCTGGGCTATCAGGGGCCTGTTCCTACCTCCTCGCATCGCACGGTTATGGTATCCCATCCACTAAGTGACGCTTTCTCTCGGAGAACAAGGGACTACATGAGAGAAGCGGTAAAACACTGTGCTTTGCCTAGGGGGGGGATGGTCTCTGTGACCCCGGTTGCAGCCTGCTGCCGTATCGTTGTCCATCTCGCTTGGTTTCGGCCTTCCTACTACTCCTTCTTCCGCGTCGGCTGGCACCCTACTGCCCGGGTCCTCGGGGCCCTACCTCCTCACCATGCGGCAGCTCTTCTATCTGCCCGCTCCAAGCTGGCCTCGGCTGGCGACTTCTCACTCCGGCTCTGACGCTGCTTACGCCGTCATCCACCTTCCGGCTGGCATCCTCTCTGCTGGGCTAGCATCCCCTCTGCCTCTTCTTTCCGGCTCTGACTTTCTCTATGGGAGTCATCCACATCGCAGCTGGCACCTTACTGCCACCTACTCTGTGTTCCGGCGGGCACGGGGTCAGCTTCGCTTGCCACACGGCGCGACCTGTCCTCCTCCCTTGGGATTCGGTGCTTCCTTCCTTGGCCTAACGGGCAAGCCCGACTGTTGCCCTCTGTTTACCTGGGCTGTGTGCCTCCTCGTCGTTTCCTGCTCCATACCAGGGTAGGGGCGAGATCAGGGGGGGTTGGTACCGGAGTACAAGGCATTTGCTTTAGGGGTGGGAGAGTGTGGGGCTTTTTCTCCTTTCCGGGTCTTGGGGTTTTTAATTTGTCGGGATCTAACTGTTTTCTCACTGTCAGGTGTGGTTTTCCTTTGTTCCTGCGTGTCTGTGGAGGTGTTGGGTTCTCTGTATTTAGCTCCATCACGGGGGGTCCGGGTTTTTATACCCCAGAGGGTTTCCCATGGCTTCCGTGCGGGTGGATGGACTGTAGTTGGAGGTTTTTATCGTGATACCGCGAGGTCCATGCGTTCTTTGTACCTAAAAAAAAAAAAAAAAAAAAAAAAAAAAAAAAAAAAAAAAAACATAGCGAAACCTCAGATGGACTTGATGAAGAATAATGTCCGCTATGAATGGACAACTGCTTGTGAGCAGGTCTTGAACTATTTGAAGAAAGCATTTACGTCTAAACCTGTCGCAGGAGATTTGACCCTGAAAGGCCAACCCAGCTGGAACCTAGCACTAGTGACTTTGCATTAGGAACTGTCCTCTCCCAGTTCTGTGAGTACGAGAGGTGGCATCTAGCAACCTATGACAGGCGGAAGTTTCACCCAGTGGACATGACTTATGTTGTCCAGGACAAGGAGATGACAGCCATCATGGCTGCATTGAAGGAAGGGATCATCTGCCCCATGTGATAATGGACCAATTGGTGATCTATACAGATCATAAGGATTTGGAGTACTTTAACTGTACTAAAATCCTTCACTGTAGGCAGCACCGCTGGGCTGAGTCTCTGGAACCATTTAACTTCAAGGTGGTTTACAAGGAAGAGTGGTTGAATGAGAAGGCTGAGGCTTTGGCGTGGCGTAGGAACTAACGCCCAGAAGAGAGGTTTGTTTTCCGCCATAGTCATTTTTGCGCCCGGGGAAGCGGGTTGGGAGCTAGGAATGGGACATCTTGTGACCACAGGTGTTGCAAGTGTGCCAAGGGTTTCGGCTCCAGTCTTCCTTTTTGGAACAAGTGCGAGTAGCGATAAAATAGGACCAGGAATAGGTAACAGTCCTGAAGGCAATAACTGCCTGTAACAAAGAGGTCGATTGATATTTCACAACTGAAAAGGGCTTACTGCTGTACAAGAACAGGTGGTATGTTCCCAAGGGTCGGAATCTGAAGTAGACAATAATGGAGGCTGAACATGACTCCCAAATCGCAGGACACTTCAGGACTCACAAAACCATTGGCAGAGTTAGGGCTGACCTCTCTTGGCCTAAGATGGATGAGCATATGTCAGACTAGGTGTGAACATGTGATGCGTGCTCAAGGAATAAGTCCATCAGGTACAAGAACTTTGGTCTGCTGGAACCTATTGATGTTCCTATGCAGCCTTGGACCGCGATTTCAGTAGACTTCATTGTAGCACTGCCAGAGTCAGAACGGTATACCAAGATCTAGGTCATTGTGAATAAACTTTCAAAAATGGCACACTTCATACCGCTGACTACTAAGGTACTAATCAAGGCATGCTGTGTCTTCTTTACAACTCCGGTCATTGAAAAAGATTTCCTATTTTGGAATGGCTCAACACCAGAGGACTATCAGCACTTTTTTGGTCTTGCACCCCCCCAGCCGGAGGCGTGTAGGCCTCTGCTACTCTATTCTTCACCCTTTTTTTGGCTGCGCTTTCCCTTCCCCCTCCCTTGGTTGCTCTTGTGGCTCCTTGGAGGCCCCTTTTCTCTCCAGGGGGTTATCACAATACCTCCTTCTCCTCTTTACCCCACTTTCACTAGGCTCGGTTAGCATTTGCACGGTCAGCTTTCTTCTGGAAGTGGATGGTCTAATGGTACGTCTGCTTGATGGTCTTCAAGGCTATCAGGGGCCTGCTCCTTCCTCCCTCCACGGCATAGTGGTGGTATCCTACCCGCTAAATGACACTTTCTCTCAGAGAACAAGGGACTACATGAGAACAGTGGTAAGAGACTTTCCTATAGAGGCTGGGAGGGTGGTGAGCTCCTGTATTCTCGGTTGCAGCCAGTTGCCGTATTGTTGGCCACCTCATCCGGTTTCGGCCTTCTTACTTCTCTCCTCCTCGCGTCGGCTGGGACCCTACTGCTGAGTTCCTCGGGGCCCTACCCCCTTACTATGCAGCAGCGCTTCGGCCTACTTGCTCCCCGCCAGCCTCGGCTGACCACTTTTCAGTCTGGCTTTGATGCTCCCTGCCGTGTCATCGAACCTCCTTGGCTGGCACCCTCTATGCTGGGCTGGCATCCCCTCCACCTCCGCATTCTGGCTCTGACTTTCTTCAATGTGGAAGTCACCCGCAACCCAGCTGGTACCTTATGGCCATTCATCCTGTGTTCCTGCGGGCACGGAGTCTGCCTCGCTTGCCACACGGCATGACCTGTCCTCCTCCATTGGATCTGGTGGTTTTATCCTTGGCCACTCGGGAACGTAGCCCATCAGTTACCCACCACCGGACTTAGACTACAGGCCTTAGTGTCACGGGGGCACCCCTAGACAGATGCATCCCAAGGTTGCGACCGCACCGAACAACTTCAAACTTGTTACCAAAGGTTCACCCAAATGTATGAGTAAAGAAAACCGTAAAACTTAATATCATTCAGCCTGACGCTTCACTCAATTAAGCTCTCCAGAGGATTGATTGTTGGCGTAGAAGAGTTCTCACACAGACTCTCAGGTAGTTCTATCTTATGCCACTTACTCTCCTATCAGTTTACTCCAACTATTCGCGCACACCTTCTCTGCTAAGGCTGGTCCGACACGTCTCCTGGCACACCCTTCAGGCATGCATGTGTTGGCACACACTCTAGTCGACATTCACCTTATATGGTTAATGGTTCTGCGGTGCATTCCCATTTTGCCCTGGGGAGTGGAACCCTCTGCGCATCAGTGTCTTGCCAGTGGCTAACCATCAAGACACCTGATGAACTAGACTATCAGTGACACCCGTCCCATATGCATTGACTTCTACTTGGCTCCAGAAGCTACCATGAGCGGTTTATCTATCTACTATTTATGAGTCGCAGGCTTCTGGTGTCTTCCGCACAATACGGAAGTCCAGGAGTGATCCAATGGGCGCTACCCATGACCACTGCCTCGGATCTACCTTACCTGTGGTAGGAATCATGCTTTCAGTCTCTCCGCACTTCCCTTTTAGAGTCTATAGTGTTGGGGACACTTTCGGGCTCACTAGGTGTAAAACTCTCCCAGTCACCCCAGCACTACCCGGGACTACCTTTGCGACCACCACGGTTGACACCCGTTAACTCTGTCAGTTTGGGTCCGTTTGACTCTGAACAACTTGGAGGAGGTAATCCACCTTCCACCCTATGTTCCCCTTTATACCCTGCGAACAGCTTACGGTCGACCAGACGGCAGCAATGTATACAGTGTTGCAACCAGGTCTACAAAGATTCCCGTTGCTAGACAACGCACAACTACATGACCGTTTGCCCATGACGTTCGGGCCTCAAGGTGGGGCTGGAGGGGTGTGATAGGAATGTTGCCTACAACTTTCAGCCCCTTCGAAGCTGTGTAGCTCGCCCAATAGCATCCCCCAGAACACCAGATTCCAGTATTATGTATGGCTTCGCGCGACAAACATTCCAGTCATTTTTCCTGAACCCCCGGAGGGACTTCATATTGAAAGGTAGGGTAACTCAGGACTTTGGACAGGGTAATCAGAGCGTCCTGGCAGGGTAACCTGAGCCTGAGGGTAGGGTAACCTTGTCTGGTGGACAAGATGACTTTTCCCTGTTACCCTGTCTACTGCGTCGCCGGAGATAGACGCTTCTAACATTTCTCCAATTACCCGGCCTATCTAAGTAACTGCCTCTTCAGAGGTCCCTAAGTACACTGACACCACTCCTGTGCGTGCCCCGGTACCTAAGTGTCAGGCCAGCAGCTTCTGTTCATCTTGGAGCCCTGGCCATCGCGTCTCCATAGGACAAGTACTACCTTGCCTGCCGGTTCCTACCAGTTCGTCTCCTGGCTACCTGTATGGGTGTAGGTTCCAGCTGCCGTAGCTCTTGTATGCTGGGTCATTACACTTAGTGTACGAGGTATTTGGTTTAGGCGTACGAGAGTGTAGGGCTATACTGCTCCTCTCCGGGTCCGACGGCTTTTAATTTGTCGGAATCTAACTGTTCTCTCACTGTCGGGGGGGGGTTTTTCCTTTTGTGCTGCGTGCCTGTGGAGGTGTTGGGTTCACCGTATTCAGGTCCATCACTGGGGGTCCGGATTTTATACCCCAGAGGGTTTTTCCAGGTAGCTTCACGAGTGTGGTGGGACTCTAGTAGGAGGTCCTTATCGCTATACCGTTAATGGTTCATGCGTTCTTTGTACCTACTTAGTAAACAACCGAAATGAGTTAAAAAAAAAGAAAAAAGGTACTGCTCGCGGGGCTTACCTTGATATTCCTGCAGGATGTTTGGCCCCTTCATGGACTCCCAGAGTCAATCATCTCTGACCAACATAGCCAATTTACATCCAAGTTTGGATGACGCTGATGCAATTGTTGCAAGTGAAACTAAATATTTCAACTGCATTCCACCCCGAAACTGATGGGTAAACTGCGAGGGTTATATTCTGACACTGGAGTAGTACTTGCGTGGTTACTGTTTCTACTATCTGGATGATTGGGTTTGGTTACCACCACTTGCCGAGTACACATACAACACCTCACCATCAGAAACTACCAGGTTGTCCCCGTTTGAGATCAATTAGGGATTTAATCTACGCACAAACTGTTTCAGTGTAGTGTCTGACAACCAAGGATTACATTCGAGCAGTGAGCTCTTAGTTAAGGTATAGGAAGGAACAAGGCAGGAGAATCGCGAAATGATTCAACAAGTACAGGAAAGGCAACAGACCTAGCATGACTAGAAAAGGTTGCCATCAGCGGACTATGTTACGTGGGGTGAGGTCGGCACAGGGTGGACTAAGAAAGCGGACCCCATGATGTTGAACTGAAAGACAATCCGCACCAAGCATCCAATAGGGGGGTTACACCACCAGACGTTTGGCTCTGCCATGGTCAAACATCTGGTGAGTACCCATATATACGAACTGTGATTGCATGCCTGATGGAGCATCTACCCTTTTTTCAAGGTCATATTACAGGAACTATATGGCCAGAATGCGGGATCAGGTAGAGTCAGGAAGAGCTCTACCCATGAAGCCTTAGACAAGGAGGCAAATTAGGTTATTGTGGCTGTAGTGGATGGTCGATGGTACGGTAGAGCAAAGGCACATTTCTCTTCATGTGTTGTCCAGTACCTGGCTGCATGGAAAGGCTGTGGAGCTGGAGAGAACTCATGGGAGCCCTATGAGATGGTAGAATAAACATGGTTAGAGGCCATTCTAGATTTTGACCAAAGATATCCGTCCAAACCCTGAGGCTACAGGGTCTTCATGGGATCAAGGTATCAAAATTAGAGACGACGCTGAAAGTCCAGAATGGACCACAGAGAAGAGGAGAGTAATGTAACAACCCAGTATACATGGGTTGTGGCAGCCAGAACCTACACCCATGCAGACCGCTATGAGGCGAACTGGTAGGAACCGGCGGGCAAGTAAGTAGTAGACCTACGGATACCCAATGGCCTAGGCTTCAAGATGAATGGTAATGGCGGACCAGGTACACAGGTACTTGGCCACATCTGAGAGTGATATGAGCCTACTTAGAGATCCCAGAAGCAGCAGTTGCCCTGCGGAGCCCAGTAACCGGAGAAAGGTTCCTACCTTCTATCCCCGCTACGGAATAGACTGCGTAATAGGATAAAGTCATCTTTTCTACCCAACAAGGTTACCCTACCCTCAGGATCAGGTTACACTGCCATGGGGCTAGGGTTACCCTGTCTAAAGTCCTGTGTTACCCTGCCTTTCAATAGGAAGTCCATCCAGAAGTGCAGGAAAAATGGCCAAAATGTTCGTCACGTGAAGCTATGCATAATACTGGAATCCGGGTTCCAGAAGAGGAGATTGGGCAAGCTACCCACCTTTGAAGAAGCTATAAATTGGAAACATTGTTTCTATCATACCACCCTGGCCCCGCCTTGAGGCCCTGATGTCGTCAGCCCATGGCTGTGTAGTTGTGTGCAGTCTACCAAATATCAATCTTTGAGGACCTGCTGGCAACATCATATGCGTAACTACCATCAGGTCGACCATATGCTGTTCGCAGTATATATAAGGGGGCATAGGCGGGAAGGTGGAGTACCTCCTCCAAGTTCTTTGCAGTAAAACAGACCAAAACCAGCGGAGGCAATGGCAGTTAACTGTGGTCGTCCCATGGTTAGTCCTGGGTGGTGCTGGGGCAACTGGGAGAGTTTTACACCTACCAGGCCCAAATGTGTCCCAATACCATAGGCTCTATAAGGGAAGTGCAGAGACACTAAAAGCATGATTCCTACCACAGGTAAGGTGGATCCAAGTTAGTGGTCATGGGTGACGACCATTGGATCACGACCAGACTACCTTATACTCCGGAGGGCAGCGGAAGCCTGAGAATCATAAATGCTAGATAGATCAAGCGCTCATGGGGGCTTGCAGGATCATGTCGGGATCAACGCATATGGGAAGAGTGTCATAGATAGTCCAGTTCTTCTGGTGTCTTCACTGTTAGCCATTGGCAAGAGATCGATACAAACAGCTTTTGACTCCCCGCAAGAAAATACAGATGCGCTGCAGAAACAATAGCCGGATGAGGTGCGCACCGACTAGTATGCATCAACACATGCATGCTGGAAGAGTGTGCCAAGAGACGTGTTGGACCACCCTTAGCAGTGAAGGGTGTGCTTGAATAGTTCGAGTAAACTGATGCAGGAGTTTCTGGCATAAGATAAAAGTACTGGAAAGTCTATGCAAGAACCCTCCTACTCCTACAATCAATCCTCTCGAGAACTTAATTGAGGGAAGCATCAGGCTTGACGATATTGAGTTTTACCACTTACTTTACTCTTACACCTGTGTTCACCTTTGGCGATAAGTTTAAAGTTGTTCGGTACGGTACAAACTTCCTATCTATCTTTTTAGGAGTGCCCCCATTACACATGAACCATATCAAGTAATACTTTTGAAATATAACAAGTATTAAATAATACTGTACAACTACAAATCCTTAACCTACTACCCATACCGGCTATACTAATATTCTTGAATCTCTCTCTTCTTCTGATGATCAGACCTATTTCCGTTGTTACTTATACCTAGTAACCCAGCTCACTAGCTGACTCACCTTCAGTGATAATCTGATACATCTTAGAGCCAACTCTACTTTCCAAAGTTTAAAGTAGTTGTCAACCTCATTCCCATTATAGTTTTGTGGTTTGTCACGATGTTGGATGTTTTATGCAGACTGCTTTTGCTTAGTATTGTCAGATATATTTGCAAGTAACACTATCAAATATAAGATTTCCTACCGGTCAGAACTCTTAGACACAGGCCCAATACCTACACCTCAACCTTCAAAGTCCTAGTTTTCCTGTGTATCATATAAATAGTCCAGTACTTGTAGCTTCTATTGGGTAATGCACTTCCTAGAGTATTTTAAAGTTATAACTACTTAGATGAGTAAGTAGAATGGTAAAAGTATAGGTAAGAACATACACAAACGATAGTATGAAGATCTCATCCTCCTGGACTCTTCAGCTCCTTATATACTTACTCTTTCTACAACCCTAATCTTATAACTCATAACTATAAGTCATCCAATATCCTCATAATATAGTTATATATACTACCTGTATTACATGCATGAATTCTGTGACTCACAATCTAATTTATGTGCAAAAGACATAACATTGTATGACCCACAACTGTGAGTCACTCAATACATTAACTAATCAAAATATAACAATGACTCATAACACTAAGTCTGACAAAACCCAATGACTTGAATATCAGTTATAATGTGAAACTTTCCATCAACTCAATCAACTCCCACCATGTGCCACAGCCTCACTTAGCGACTATTTGTGATATTTACTTGTACTTTTTTACTTGTTCGGCTTTTGTTCTAACAGGTTTGGTTTTCTCTATTTATTTTGTTAGTTATTTTGGGTAATGCTTGGGAATATGTTTTCCCACTTTTGAGGACCTGCTGCATTGTTTGAGTTTTGTTTGTTTCTTTTTTTTTTTTGCAGTGGAATTATACATTTTTTGTATGCCATAGCATGAGCCGCATGCCCATTTTTGTACCAGGAACAATAAACACATGATTAAAACAAAAAAACAAAACTCGAGTACTGTACCGGTACNGGGGATTTACAACGGGTACCTGCTCTAATAACTGCCTTGTGCAATCTTTTCCTGGCTTTCAACGGTCCATTCCACAAACGGACCATCAAACTGTCTCTCAGAAGGACCAGGCGAGCGCCATCCCGAACGCCCCTCTTATAACTTCACCGGTAAACTCCGGTGATTTAAGCCCGCCACCGCTGCCCGGCTAGATTTGCTTCCAACAAGCTATTCCGCCCTTTTTCAGAAATTCCAAGGACAATGCCGTTCCTTTCTTTCCTTCTTTCTAACCGGCTTTCAGCAAAACTAGAGGCTCCGCAACCAGGAAGCCTAACGGGCTACCGATTGTCGGATATGGAAAGGAAATTGGACGGCATACTCCACCCAACCTCCCACGCTATTCCTGTCTCTATCATGGGAGGACGGCGATTCCATGGGGTTAGGGTTCCGATTCAGTACTACACCAAGCTCACCCTGAAGCGAAACGGCAGTTCCGTCTCCACAACTTATATGGATGGAAGAGTGTTTAGAAAAGCCCCGGGAACTCTATTCTTGCTTCCTCCAATTCGGCTCCATTTAACCAGCTCAGTGGGTTTTGACTGAAGTGTATGTTCCGCCGGATTGAGGAAAGGGAATTGGAAACGGGTCGGGTACTACTGCGGGGATTGGGAAGTTGGGAAGGGAAAACGGGGAAAGACACGCGGTAACGTGCAGTGATATCACCCGCGGTTTCAAAACTGTAGGATTAATCTACATTTCCACATTTGATGCTTTCGAGTTGGATGCACCCTAATAGTGTCTAGCTGACATTGCCCGTATTTCTCCGGCTGCCCGAATGCTTCTCCAAAGCGCCCACTCCGTTTCCGGTCCATCTCCTAGCCAAGGGTGGTGGATTTGTCCTTCCTATTAGCTTTATTTATTCCCCGATCTTGGTTATTCCGTTGGTGAGGGTGTGCGGGTGGGTACTGTGAGTTAGTATGGTGATCCTAGAGATGCGAGAATATGGTGTTCATAAATACCCGGTATGTAGTATATTCCATCCTGCGGTTCACTAATTTGTTAGCGAGCAAGTATTTCGCGGATAATCAATCTTCCGGTTGTGCGCTATGTTTCCTTTTACTGGGAGCCATGATATTGAGCCGGTATTCGAGTGATGAGGCATGATGAGTGGAACAGGGAGCACGTAATGCGAACCCGTCCTTTGGGCCAGCAAAGAGGTTGAAGAATTGTCGAATATTTGAAAGGGAAGAAAGATGAACAAACAAAGGAACAAAAATAGAGTATAATAGGAAGCGAGTTTTTGTGTCGGGGACACTGCAAGGGTCCGGACTAATTGCAGAATAGGGAGAAACAAACATAGAGAATGACCTAGTGATGTGAGCCTTATAATGGTTTGACAGATTATTTCTACAAGCTATCGTATGATACAACGATACCATAGAAATCCTGTCCTCAGGGTTGCAGCCTCATGCCCCCGACCGATAGAGAGCGAACTAAATAGTATGATATCAAAAACAACCCTGAAGGTCAACGCTCCATAGTAGATAGTTCCGAACCGGGAACTCGTCCAAGGTGCTTCAAACCGTTTCCAACCCTCGGGGTAGCGGCTGCCAGCCGGATCCCATCAACAACAAATCCTACCCAGTGCAATTTTCCAACACGAATACAAACGAATTGGTCAACAACTCCATCAAAATCATTTCCGTTTAATAAGATCCGAGCGGCAACAATACAAACCTACCACATACTTCAAAGCCCCTCCCACAAACCCCTCCGCCAGTCATGAACCACTTCAAATACCTTTCCCCACCAGCCTCTCCAAGTCGCTCACAATCATACCTATATCGGCACGAAAACGCACCACTGGAAAACACCTCCACCCAGCCCTCCCCAATCGAGAAACAGAACCACCAGAAACCCAATTTTCTAAGCATGTCGGGGAAGAAGTTCCTCTCGCTGCTGACCCCTACCAAATACTCAAAGCTCGAGCAGAAACGTCCAGATACTGCTATCCCAGCCACCAAACCTCCAACCCGCTCGCAAAGGAAAGGCGCGAGAACTGTGTCGGGTAAGGAACTTGGGAGAACAGAGACTGGGGGGCGGCGGCTGCCATGGAGCTTGATTGCATCACAAGGAGCAAGGCATTCCCAGAGCGGCGGTATCACCGGACACAAGTTTACATTTCAGTCAGGACGAAGGAAGACTTCTGCGAACGCAAATGTTAGTAAGAGGTGGTGTCCGGTTATGGATATAATTCCTGAGGAGAAGGAGGAAAGTGGGGGGAAGTGAGGAAAAAGGGAAATGTGTAGTAAGTTATCAGACTCCAACGTGATAGCGTGAGAAGTGGTTGCCAGTGCGAGTGGTAGTGGTAGAAGAGATGGGTTAGTTGATGGATAAGTTGGAGTATTTCAGTAGTTTGAGTTCACAAACAGGTGTTTAATATATCTGTTGATTGAAGCAGCCATTTTCAAAGTTTGAATTGAATTTGGGTTAACAGTATGCTATATAATAGTTTAATGTATTCTATTTACTATTTGTAGCTTCAAATTGAGAATAGATTAAATCCCTATTACCTTATCAAGAGGTGGTCCAAAATTGATTGTTATATAATTTAAATCTGTATGGGTTGGTATCTATCCAGGATGCTTTGTGTAAGTACTAATTAGTAAACTCTATTACAGTTTCCTACTACCTATAGATCTCACAGCAGGCAATAATAGTCCATTGGTACCTAATAGTTAGTATATACCATCATATTAGCATTGATACATCTTCTCGATTTCTTGTACTATACTATGTCTAGGAGCTGCTTGAGTCTCTCAGTTATATATAAGTATTCATACTAGCAATTGGTTTCTCACTAGTACTAAGAATATTGGTCGTCATGTATTAAGTATTCGATAAAAGAAGTGGTAGTTGGAGTATAAGAGTTTTTGTATTTGTAAAGTTATAGATAGGAAAGAACAATAAATAGTAGTGGGAAGAGCTCATCGGCAAAAAAGGTACTATGCATCTGATACGTTGCTGTTGCATCCTAACATAGGTGATGTCGATTCTGCATCCCCTGCGCCCTGTATGTTCTGACATCTGGTGCAACACCTGCTCATACCAGGATGATCGGGTGCTGTCTTGGTACACTCTGTTGCGTCCTGACATGATGTCACAACCCACCTAAGCCCAGCCCACACCCAGTATACGTGAATCTGTTATTAGGATATTGTTGGTAAAGGACAAACTAGGCCACTTCGGGGCAAGCTATAAGCCCCTGGTATCAATTGCCCATCTGGGTAGATTGTATTTTGGGTACTTCGTAAATAAAAAAGCGAAATGGGACTTACATTCTCCTGTGAATCTGACTGATAGCCCTGGCCTACTGGTAGTGCTAGTAGTAGTTGCAGTATTACTTGTACCAAGGTTGTGGCTTGAGTGCCACAACCCCTCAAAGTTTGCAAGCTCACTTTTGGGGGCACTCTAAAGAGTGCCTGCCAGCTCAACCTCACTCCCTGGCTCAATATCACTTTATGGCTCAACACCACTTTGTGGCTCAATATTACTTTAAGACTCACTATTACTTTGTAATACAACCTAAAATTATTTTTAATTTGACGTAAAGTGACTATTAAAAGTAAATTAATTTACATAGTATGGTTTAATTTCACTTCCTGCTTCTTTTTTCTTTTATGCTCTATTTCTAATTAGCCTTTCAATCATATCCTTATACAACTTGCAGTCAACTCTTTTAATTCTTATTTCTTCTACTCTTATTATCCTTACAAACATTCAGAATGCCTCCTCTGTCTTGCTTTGTTCTTCTCAGACAGGGAGTTGAATCCTACGATGATATCAAAATCCGCATCCTGGCTGCTCTAGCTTCACTCCACGTATTAGAGCAGAATATCCCCCATATTGCAGCTGCAGTCTAGCAATTCGAAGTACCTGTTTCCCACCTACCAGTGCGATGGAAAGGTTGCCCCTATAAAGGTAATACACTTGGTACAAATGAGATGCTATCGGAGGACCAGGAGCTTGCAATATACTATGATCGAGATTGTCTGGATAATGTTGATAACAGTGCCCGACTACCAATGCTTAGTGGACGTACAAGTGCAATACTTCAAAATGCCCACTGTGGTTCCCTTCCTGCTCCTGTTGTAGGCAAGCATTAGGCCCAAACCTTTCTTAGTCAGTATCTAGGGTATCATATTGAGAAGCAACGTACCATTGACATAGACCGCAAAAATGCTCATCAACCGGATGATACTAGGAAGGGGTTCAAGAAATACAGAACTGTTTGCTTGAAGCATGATATCAAAGTAGGAGATAAGTATAACTTTGATGAAACTGGATTCTGAATTGGAGTTGGGTGGGATCAATAGATCATTATACATGATCCAAATAGGCAGTCATATTGGGGTAGTTTAACAAATTGAGAGCTGGTATCCTTATGTGAAACAATTACTAGTGATGGAGTTGTTCTTCCATCATTGGTAATAATTCCAGCTGTGATTCATCAAGAGTCATGGTTAACTATGATGAAAATTCTAAATGATTACTGCATTGGTACTGCGGAGACAGGTTACAGCACTGGTCGCTTAACAATGGACTGGCTTGCCCACATGGAGAAACTTTTCTCTCAGTGTCAAGTGGGTCTCTACTAGTTACTACTTCTTGATCGGTTTGGCTCGTATTGTGCAACGGGGTTCATTGTGTAACGTGTTCGGGCCAGGCCCTAGTCATGTAGCGGTACGATAGGAGTAGATGGCTTTGTGGTCAACACAAAGCGAGCGCTACTTGCTAAAGGAGGCTTCGAACGGGGTGTAATAGGAGATCAAAGAAGTAACCGTTCAACCAAGTATATTTTAAGAATACTGTCTGTCGAAGTCTGATGTTTCCACCGCGGGAATCAGCGGTCTTTAAATACAGCATATCGCTTATCTCCAGTATGAGCGATATTGCAAAACACTTTGTGTATCAACCGATAGCATACGAAACAGTACAAGGATCAAACAATACTGTGAAACTAAACATAAAACACTGTGTGTATCAATGATAGTACACGAAACACTACAAGTATCAAACGATATGGTGAAACCAAACATAAAACAATGTGTGTATCAAACAATATCACATGAAACAATACAAGTATCAAACAATACTGTAAAACCAAACATAAAACAACCTAGTACCCGTACTGGTTACACTACCAAAATAAAATAACAATTTCACCAAATAAAACAACCTAAGGAAATCCTAATACTCGGTAATTCTGCTATTCTCCTGAAAGTCAGCTTAGGACCTATCCTCATTGTTATCACTGTTGTGCAGCAATCTCAAGTCGTCCTGCAACATCCATACCGCACCTTCCAACCATCTTTCCATACATTCCCTACATGGCACCCCGCACACAAAGCAACCTGACTCCCAGTCGTGTGGCAGGTCCATGAAGTTCCGCACTATCCGGTCCTCCTATTCCTCCGTCTCTACCTCGATTCGTCCGCAATCTTCACAGTGATCGATATAAAATATCTTCCAGTATGCGTCTTCTGGAATTATTTCTTGGTAGAGTAGCTACCCCAGAATGAGGTCTCGTCCCTTAATGCTAACTTCTGCATAGGTTGACATTCCGTTTCTTCTCACGTAAGGGTAAATTTGTAATACGGTGAAGAATTTTTTGTAAGGGTTAAAGGTTTGGAGGTCAGGTAGTGTGATCTGTTTTCTTCAACGGTTTAGGGGGCTGGTGGGTGGTATTTATGTTTCAGTGGTGACCTCGCTTAGGTGTTGGCCTCGCTTAGGTGTTGGCCTCGCTTAGGTGTTCATGGGAAGGAGGGTGCTGCTTAATTTCGGTTTCTTCCATCTCCAGGCAACCATTACATTTTTCTGTGCTCAGGTAGCACCCGCTACCGAAGGGGAAAACATCTGACATGGATTCGCCCCACATTCGTCCCGTTGATTCCGTTATTATTTCTAGGTATTTGTTGCAGATGCATATGAATAGTCAGTGTGTAAGGTATCGTCTAGGGATGATATCACAGTTCACCAACGGTCCCATTAGCTGATAGCGCAGTCTTCAAGGTACTTGCTTATAGTTTGACATCGTAAGGCTGTCAGATAAGGTGTTCTTTCCTTTCGCTATTGCCAGTATTCCGCCTCGGCCAGCCGGGCTAGGTATGCCGCTTCATCTTCCATTACCCGATTTTCATCTCCGCTGCTTTCGAAATGGCTCTTGAAGTGGGCTGACCGGAATCCGTCCTGTATCCCTTGGTCCGTGTCTGGGCGCAGGGGTTGGATTTCTGCCAGGGTTGGGCTCCACGCCACCGTCACATGGTTTATCGTAGGGGGTAGCTCGTCCTCCGGTTTGTTGTCTTCCCACCATTGATTAACCGCTTCCATCGCATTTTACAATCCCTCAAGGGGTTCCCAGCTATTTTCTGTTTCCGCATACCCCACCCATTTCACTAGGAATTGGTCGCGGTCATATCGTCTTCGGTGGTCTCGTATGGTTTCCACTGCCCATTCCGGTTTCTCATTTACCACGATTGGGGGTGATTTTGCGTGGCTCCTGGCAGGGAAGGAGACATCATCGTTAGGGCGGTATCTTTTTACGGTAGAAGCATGGAATGTCGCTTCTCGGTTTCTGTACATTCTGCCATGCATTTCTACAATGTAATTTTGTGTATGCTCATCGTATCCAATTATCTTGAATGGTCCACGCCAGCGCGGTCGCAATTTCTTGCTACGTCCTGATTCTGTTGCAAATAAACTTCTATATACCAGTAACAAATTGCCCTTTCCTATCGGTGTATGGTGTCCGCGTCATTTTGCAGCGGTTCATGTGCTTCTAAATCGTGCCATTTTAATCGCATGCAATGCCGAGTTCCGGATTGCTTGATGCCTGTTTAGCAATTCGTCAGCAGCCGGTACTGCAGAGTCCTTGAAGTTTGCTAGGGGCAGTAGTGGGTAATTCTTTCAGAAAATGGCCTTATATGGTGACATACCGAAAGTCTCGGACCATCCCGCATTCAGGTATGCTGCTGTTTCTGGTATGGCATCAAACCAATTGTTTTGTCTGGCGTTGACTAGGTTTCGGAGAGCTGTTTTTAATTCTCAAATTTTCCTTTCGACCTGTCCATTCGTTTCATGATGACCTGGTGCCGCTTTGATATGTTCAATGCCTAACGATCGACACTGTTGTCTCCACACATGTGACTCAAATCTGGGGTCTATATCGCTTACTAGAGATGTTGGCTAGCCATGGGGTGTAAATATTTTGTTGCGTAGCAGTTCCCAGGTTGCTATTGCTGTTGCTTGCTTCGTTGTAGGTAGAAGCCACGTGAATCCTGAAAACCTATTCAGCGCAACCAGGATCGCATTGTATCCCCATGAGTTGGGGAAGGGTCCCGCAAAGTTAACGGCTATTGATTCGAAGATTTCTGTCGGCAGGGAAATTGTCTGAGCCTTTCCTTCTGGCAATTTTGTAGGCTCTTTATTCACCTGGCATGTGTGGCACTGGGTCACATACGCTCTAAAGTCCTTCTGCATTTCAGGCCAAAATAGGTACTCTGTTGCGTACCATAAGTTTTGTTCAACACTGTGATGGCCTTTGTTGTGAATTTCGCTAATAACATATTCGCTCCACGTCCTGTTTCTATATGCGGGGCCTTTCAGAATATACAGGCAGTCTGCCCCATATCTGGTTGTTGCATACAACATTCCATTTGCAACATTGTAAGAGGACAAATCTCCTGTGGAGTCCATCTTCTCATTTACCTTTTTCCAAATTGGCTCTTTCCCGTATGCTGCGACCATGTATGCTCGGAACGTTCCGATCATTTCATTGACTGCTTGTAAGGTGTCGCGTTCGTCTTCTATCTCGCTTCCTCTCGTTATCTCAGGTAGGTCATCCTCCCCGTTGTCTTCTAAGACATCGTAAAGGCCGCGCCGATATTCTGTCATTGTCGGAGGCATTACTGAGACTATTCTCCCTTTGGTAAGGCTTTCCAGCCATTCTGCTCGCCTAATGGGTGGTGGACTATCAGGTCCTGGCATTCGGAATACCGCTATTGTCACGCTCGTAAGGTTTTCTATTGCTTCTAGCTCCGGCATCTGGAATGCCGGGGCTTCCGGGTTTAGCAGTGCCGGAATTGCATAAGACCTGGGTCTCGGCTGGACAAGAGTGGACGGCCCTTCTCCCGCACTAATTGGTCTTTCGCCAGTGGTTTGTTGCCATTCCCAGTCATTCATTTGGGGGACTCCGGAGGGCGCGGGTCAATTTCTGTGGTTGGAGGGCTCGGTACTTCACTAAGTGGATAAGGGGTCGAATTTCCCCATCATCTCAGATGGTTGTTCGTGAACTTGATCTCGGTTTGATGATATGGGCAATGATCCACGTAACAGTGTGAGTAATGTAGAGTGCTATGTTGGAGTTCTTCCGGTCGCGTACTTCGCAGAGTACACTGGTCATCCTAATTGTTTCCTACAGTGATTGAGCAGTGGCTTTTGGGAGGTACGGGGGCCTCGTTGGGGTACTCCGTATAGTGGAAAGGAGGGGAAGTAGGGGAGAACTCCTGCATGGGCTCCATTGTGTTTGATTCTTGCTCGTAGACCGTGTTATGCGAGATGTCATCCGAGTCTTTCGTATGATCGTGCACATAGAACGGATTCAAGTCTGGTTCTCCATCGTAAATTCCGGAAAGGGCATCAGGTAAATAGTTCGTGCTTCCTGGTGCGTACACTATTTTCATATCATATTTTCGCAAGGCACTTAGCCATCTCACCCGTTTCCTGCTAGGGTTCTTGGCCGTTCGCAGGTGTGATAAAAGTTGGTAGTCTGTAACTATCGAGAAGGAATTTCCCATTAGTACATTGTGGAACCGATTAAGCGCTTCGATTATCGCTAAGACCTCTTTATCAGTGGTCCCATAGTTCATCTGAGCGTTGGTGAACTTTCTGCTGTGTAACGCGGCTGGTCGTGCCATCTCATAAGTGGGTCCCTGTCCCACCCCTGCTCCAACTCCTAAATCTGAGGCGTCTCTAACCAACCAAATTGGTTCCTTGCTGCGTATGTCTATTGGTCGCATAACTTGGTGATCAATTATCCGCTTTCGGACCATATCAACTGCGGTTTGGTGGGTTGTTGTCCATACGAATTCGGCATTTCCCGTTAGTTCGGTTAGCGGTGCTGTCAACCTAGCATGGTGTGGGAGAAACTGGGCCACATAATTCACTATTCCTAGGAATCGTTGCAATTCCTTCTTGTTTTTTGGTGTTTCCCATTCCGCAATGGATGATACTTTCTGGGGGGAGGCATGGTTCCCCTCGTTGTCCACTATGTGTCCTAATACTTCTAGTTTGTCCGCAAAAAGTACTGACTTTCTTTTGCTTGCATAGAATTTTGCTTTCCTGAGTCGATCACATACTTGGCGTATTTGTTGTTTGTGGTCCTTTGATGTGTCTGAAAATATGAGAATATCATCAATGTATACCCATACAAAATGGTGTAAATATTCACTTAGGAGGTCCTCCATTATTCGCATAAATGTTGCTGGTGCATTCAAGTCTACTTAAAGCATTACTTTGCTCACAAATCCTCCGAACGGGGTTTTGAATGAGTTGAACTTAACACTGTCCTTGTCCAAGCGTGTTAGGAAGTATACATCGCTTAGGTCGATCTTACTCCTGAATTTTGCTTGTCCTGTTCGGTTAAGGATCTGCTGTTGATTTGGAATTGACGGACTATCCATGATCGTGTTATCATTTCTCAGGTTCAGGTCCACCAGGGGGCAGATCCTTCCATCCAACTTTGGTTGCACAAACATCGGCGCCGCCCCAGGTACCTCTTGTCGTACAATCACTCCACTTCGTAATTTCTCGTTTATCCAGTTCATGAGTTTTTCCTTGTAGGCTTCTGGGATCGAGTATGTTGGTTGGTTTCGTAGGTCGGTTGGATCCTTGAGCCGAATGCTGTGGCTAATCTTACGCACCGGGGGTAGCGCTTCTGGGACCTTGTCCCAGAATACATCCTGGTATTCTTCCAACAATGTTTTTGAGGTGGCGTCTGACACAGCGGCTCGGATTTCCCCGCTTGTTGGTTTGCATAGCACATGTAGCTTTTCATTGGGAAATTCCACTGCTGTATCTGCGCACCTGATAAGAGCACTGTGTCTTTTCAGGAACGGCATTCCAATTAGCGCGTCGTACTTTGCCCAGTTTCCTACCAACATCTCCTGATTTTTCCATTTCTTTTTCCCGATTCCTATGCTGAGTCGACATTTTTTGTGGCTTGATAAGTGGGATCCTTTCACAGCTATATTGACTGTTGTAGGTTGGGGTAGGGGTTCCATAGGGATACCATGGGTAGAGATAAAGGTGGCGCTAATTATGTCGCAGCCAATTGTTCTGGTGTCGAATTGTACCTTTGCTGGATGGCCTTCTCTGTGAATCGTTCCTTCCAGAGTGTCACGGGTCCTTATTGCCAATGTCACTTGCGTTTCCAGGCTTTCCATCTCCACTGCATTAATTTCCACTTCCTCATATTCAGTTGCTTCCATGTGGTTTGTGCTTGTCTCCCGCTTTGCGGCTTTTCCCTTTTCTTTGTTGGCATAGCAATCCTTTGCATAGCGCCCTTTTTTCCGTATTCGAAACATGTGCCTTCCTCGCATCGTTTCTGTTTCTCGTCTTTCTTGTCCTTCGAATCCTTGCAGTATGGTTTATCTTTCCCCGTATTGTCCCGCGATGATGATCCTTTGCCATTCCTTTGCTGTGGCACATGGGTTTGGTGAACTCTTGTTTCATACAGGATAGCATCCCTCCGTTCGGCCCACTTGACTATCTTGTCAAAGGAATCACCATCCTCCTCTATCGGTTCCACCTCCTGACGTAGTCTGGGATGCATTGCTTCATACAATCTTTGTCGCAGCGTATACTGAGACACTGTCCCTGTAGGCAATCGTCCATAATACATTAAGAGATCCGTCGTGACCAGGGTTATTCTTTCTGTTTTGCCATTTCGTACTTGCTGGATATCCTTGAACCTTTTGTAAAGTTCTTCCGTGTTTCGCGAGGATTGGAATCTCTCTCTCAAGTACTTTATCAGGGTTGTTCCAAGGATTTTTTCCCCACTCTCATAGTGGTTCATTGCTTGGTGGTATGCTTCTTCTGCCTTTCCGGTGCAGAGGCTTCCAAAGTATGCTCGGCTTCCTTCCTTGGTCTTGTCCACTCCGTGTAGGGCCAGGTATTGACAGGTTGTTACAACCCATCGATCAAATACTTCAGGTTTTAAGTCGTCCTTTTCGCCCGACAACGAGGGTGGTAGTGGGAGTTTGATTTCAGGTCCTGTTTGCCCATCCCCGGAGCTGGGCGCTCTGGCCGATTCAGCTTCCGACATTTCGTGTTCGGACTCTTCGTCACTCGAACTGTTGTCTGAGGATCTTGCTGGAGAGTCGCTAGGCGATTCGTCTGGTGGCTGCCTTACTACCGAGTGATCTGATGCTTCTTCGTCGTCATCTTCCTTCTTAGGTGCCTTGACTGGTTTGCTATCTTTCTTCGGTGCTTGCGCTGGTGCCTTTCCTTTGCTGGGGCGGAGGGGAAATAGCGCAGGAAGGATGGTTGCTGCCTGAGCTAATTCGTCAGTCGCTTCGCTAAAGGTCACCTTGGCCAAGTCTCACACTAGCTGTCATTCAGCTTCGTCAATCGAGAATCCACTCTTTGGCCCTTTCGGTTTATTGGATTGCCTTTTCTTGGTAAGGCCTGCCCATGGGACCTGCTTCCCACTTCGAGTCTCTAGTGACTCAATGGTGTCATAT
>PYWC01000049.1:536541-623978 GCA_003182015.1 Tuber magnatum
TAGATTTTAAGAATACTGTCTGTCGAAGTCTGCTGTTTCCATTGCGGAAATCAGCGGGCTTTAAATACAGCATATCGCTTATCTCCAGTATGAGCGATATTGCAAAACAATGTGTGCATCAACCGATAGCACACGAAACAATACCAGTATCAAACGATACTGTGAAACTAAACATAAAACAATGTGTATATCAAACGATAGCACATGAAACGCTACAAGCATCAAATGGTACTGTGAAACCAAACATAAAACAATGTGTGTATCAAACGATACTAAACGAAGCAATACAAGTATCACACGATACTAAAAAACCAAACATAAAACAACCTAGCACCCGTACCGGTTACACATTGACCATTGTCATATACATAAAATAGTCATATTTTAGTTGCTACCACATACCAGTGACCCACTTCAAGCTTCATATGTGGTAGTTTTTCAGCCATATAAGTATTTTCATTCAGAGTCTGTAGAAGCAGCAACTCATACAGGTTGTAATGACTGCGATACAAGCGAGGATCTAGATACTATTGATTTTATCCGCCAATAAACCTTCAACCCCTCTACGATCAAGTTGGCTTTCCCTGCTACTGGACTGATTCCTTATTGTCCTAAGATTCTTCTTAGCGAGTTGCGCGAAGCCACCCTTACTCCAAGCTCTGCAATACTACTGGAAGAACATGAGTTAGCTTCCTCTTTCATATAAGTACCCCTGGCAATTGTACAATTGAAATAAGGGGTCGAAGAACTCCAATATGAAGTGAGCATGCTTTCTCCAGCCTGTTCAGCGAAAACTGAAAAGGGTTCTTTAAGGAGGTTTAATTCAAGTGCAAGTAGGTGCATTGGTATTAGAGCATATGAAACATATACAGAAAGTGGAACAAGCATGAAGCATTAGGAGAAGAGCACAAAACAGGGGGCAGATTCAAAGAGGTGGTGTTATATATGCAGTTGAGGCATAGCAATGTAATGGGGTGGGTCTGTGCTGGGTGCAGGGCAGATAGTCTAAGGCACACCAGGGTAGACTATGCAACAGAGAAGGGTAAGTGTAAAAACAAGATCTGTTTGTATCAAGGCTCAAGGGGGTCAAGGACAGGTTCTCAGGAATCAGGGTCAGGGTTCAGAGGTTCCTGTGACATGATAAAGAAACCAAGTTGTAATATCTAAGTACAGGTATAGACAGGAAATTACGTGGTTGTGTGAAGAACGTAAATCTAAGAGAGGCATACCGCTCTATATAACTAAGGAGAATCCTCTGCTAACCAATCCCAGACATCCCAACCCTTTCCTCCCACATAGCCACGATCTTATATCAGTTTCCATCAGGTTCTGTTATGCGAAATCTCGCCTAACCACCCCTTTTTCTCATGTTGAAACCATCCCCTCTCTGGTTTTCCAGGATGTAGCCAATATCCTAACTGTACCAATCCCCTAGCAGGTCGCCAGGATAGGCAAATAGTGAAAAGAAGGGAAGATGCTGGGGTAGAAAAGGCAGAGAAACAACTGCAATGAGCCTAAGATGCAAGGAAACAAGTGTAGAAAGCAGAGAGAAAGCCTTTCTTGGATGAGATAAAGGCATGTGCAAAGATGGGAGAGACTATGCGAGTCTATAAAAAAAAAAAAAGTTCTCAATTTGTACTTGCGTGTATTAAGTGTCAAGTTAGGCTTGGAAAAATAAATGTAAATTAAGCTAGAGGTGTTTTGTATTATATATGCAAAATAAAATCCTTAGTCTTAGTCTGGTGTTCAGCCACAAAGTGGTGTTGAGCCACCAAGTGATGTTGAGCCGGGAAGTGATGTTGAGCAGGCAGGTACTCTTTAGAGTACCTGCAAAAGTGAGCTACCAAAATTTGGAGGGTTGTGGCGCTCAAGCCACAACCTGGGTATGAGTACCTTACTCCCACATTGGTATATGACTTTTGGGGATAAGTTTGAAGTTGTTGGGTGTGGTCGCAACCTTTGGGTCCATCTTTCTTAGGGTCCCCCTAGTATACTAACAGTGGTGGCAGTATCCATAGTAATAATGGACTTGATATACCAGGTATGAGCTATGTTACCGACTCTTATATTTCAATAGCGTACAATTTCCCACTTCAAAATCATAAAAGTAATATGCAAAGGAGAACTATAAGATGTCCGCACTCTTCTACAAGCTATCAAGTTAAATATATCATTGATTCTAATAAAGCTACTTATAATTAAAGACTATTGTATAGTATTGTACATATTGTATCTCTCTACTTTCCTTTAACTCCTTTTCAAAAACAAAAGTTCATGGATCTACTCCATACACTATTATAGAGCTATAATTATAATTGCGAAGTACCTAGTGTAATCTTGGTTGCGTAGTTGCACTTCTTCATAGCTGCTGTACTGTAAAAGTAATTGAGCAATAGCTAGGTGCTGAACCATAGTATTCATAAATGTGTTACTGTTTGGTACCATCTTCATGAACAGTTCCTAGTTCAACTACATTCGAGAACAAAGGAGAAGCTTCTCAATTTATATTATTTACACCTTCAAAATTTGACATCAAGGATTTTTGGTATATTGTAGATACAGTTTTATAGTCTCAATATAATATGAGAATATGATCTTGATACTCTAGTATAGCTTGTACTTGTAGCGTGTACCTTGAACAACTGTTTTTCAATATTATGCTAATAGAGATCATTATAATAAGTTTTATGAGAGGGCTGATCAACTAGTCGAGAATACAACTGGAAATAAAGACCTCAAGGCCTTAGATAACAATGAGGTAGAAAGGAAAATTGAACAAGCACAGGATATGAGAGAGCTGATACTAGAACAGGATAGGTGGGTAATGAAAATATGGATGGACTATATAGAATACTAAGGGAAAGATTGATTAATCTAGTTACTATTAAATTTGTTGAGTCCTGATAGTGTGAAATTTGATGCTACAACTACAGTTCCTTCTCCTCACTCACATCTAATACTGGAAATGTTTTGGTTTTAATTTTATTTTAAAAAGCTTATATCCTACTGGCATATCTTTGGTAGACCAACTAGGCTTTCTACAATAGTTTTCATGAAACTTTGAAACTGCTTGATGAACTACTAATAAAATTGGCATTGAAGGAAGTGGTACAAAGACCATGGTTTCTACTGCTTGGAGGAGGTATTCAGTTACAGTTTCAGAGTACTGTCAAATACAGCCTAATAGTTTAACTGCTTCACTATCATAACTCTTTTATCTTTTAGACTATTCGGAACCATTGTCCATACTTGCATGATCAGAAAAGAGAGCATCCTGTTCTGTTTAAGACTCATTATCGGTGGAAATATAAGCGAGAATGGCTGTATATATTGTATGATATCAGGTTGTCTCAGTACCCTTCAGGATTTCAGCCAATTTTGAAGTGTTAGCTGTAAGCTTGTTGCAAAACTCCTGAATCACAAGCTGCTTTCTAACTTCTATATCCTATACTTCAATTGCTACTGAGATAGTACCAGTGGTAACATTAAAGTCAAACCAACTTATATCCTTCAATCTCGTCAAAACATTTCACATTCTTTGTAACATTTCTCACTTTTTGTAATGCTTTTCTCTTGTGGTAGGAAAGTTAATACTAGTTACCTTTTGAATTCTCTCTGCTACAGTTTTTCAGATCCCCCTCTTAAAACTATTATTTGATCTTTCACTAGATCTAATTACCTGTACAAGATTGAACAGGAGAGTGATAGTCATTTCTAGAGACCGTACAATTGGGTATATACATGATTTGTGTAGCTTTAAACATTTTGCTGAAAAGAAGAAAGGGACATTATTGCTTTTAAGAATTCCAATTGAGGCCTTCTGGCCTCTGTTCTTATTATATAATGTGTTGGTATTAATTTATTCACAGGTCAGGGACTCAATTTTATTTTAATAAACCAGAAATATCAATTTATGCAACTAGATGGGCAGGTGCATTAATCTATCCTAAGAGTCCAAGAGGCAGTTACATACTAAATGTACTTACAGGGTAGTTGATTAGTAGGTTGAGATTTGATTGTGAGTGCTTGTATTGTAGGAATATTTGATCAATTTATTGAAAAGTGGAAACCTTTTCTAGTCAGAATATAAGAAATTTTGGATAGGACAAATCTGGCTATTGTATGCCAATAAACAGTTCATGGTAGATTCAAACATCTTTTAGAGTTCATTTGACTATAATTGTTCCATTCTATCTACCCACACCAGTTGTCTTATAGTTCTGTTCATGAACCATTATTTTGTTTGGGCAGATAAAATAAAACGATTGTAGCCAAACAGACTCTTCTAGATAGATCCAATCACAAATGGTCTGCAACCATTTCTGGAAGCCTGACTGTTGCAAAACAGACCAGCTAACCTGCTCCACTCATTTCCGGAATCGGCTCCCCTCAAATTTCGATAGCAAGAAACATTCCTCTATTCCGGGAAAGACCACAGCTGGGTCCTAGACAGGAGTGGGGTGGGATGGATATATAAAATTTGTCTTCCAGGACTATATAATAGCATGGCTACTATGGCTAAAACCTGCTCTGCACTACCCTGTAGGGAACATAGGTAGTACATTGTAAGACTCCCAGGATATGGGAGGATGTATAGGTAAAAGTCAGAAACTGGTGAGAGTTGGATATAGTGTCCAAGTTAATAATTTGCAATCTATATATCTTGTACAGTAGACATACAGGACACATAAAACACAAGCAAAAGTTTTTGTGAATGAAATTGTATACTGGGGTTTAGCATAAACATATAATAGTTAGTTATTGATATTACTTCTGTTAGTACATTTTGGCTCTATCCATATTTGGATGCATTTAGACTTCCGGTATAATGATTCCTACCCATAAGTATGTTCTAACACATGTAACATTAGATACTAAGTCTCGTATGTCTGAGACTCTTAGACTTCTTCATGTCATTGTATAGCCCAGCGCTCCAAGCTCCAATCCAACAATCTACTCATGTGACTATGCGTACAATCTAGCCACTTAGGCAAAAAGTAAATTGGTAAAGATCAGAAGATATAAAGATAATGGTAGGAAGAACTCATCCTCCTGAGTGCCAGGGACCTATGTTATACTGGCTCTTTACATCTACCCTAACTCTAAAAGTCACAACTACCAATACAATGGGGGCACCACTAGGAAGATAGATCCCCAGGTTCCTACTGCACTGAAAAACTTCAAACTTATCGCCAAAAGTGCATACAATTGTAAGAGTAAAGCAAACAGTAAAACTTAATAATGTTATGGTGGACGCTTCACTCAATTAAGGTCTCGAAAGGATTTATTGTTGGAGTAGGAGAGTTCTCATAAGGACTTTCAAGTGGTTTTATCTCATATCAAAAACTCGGCACTCTGTTTACTCCAACCATTCAAGCACACCCTCCGCTGCTATGGGTGGTCCAACATGTCCGCAGGCACACCCTTCCGGCATGCATATGTCAACACACTCTAGTCGGCGCTTACCTTATGTGGTTATCGTTTCTGCAGTGGAGCTCTATTTTGCCGGCCTGAGTGAAATATTCTGCCCATCAGTACCGGGCCCATGGCTTATAGTCATGACACCTGATGAACTAAACTATCTATAACACTCTTTCCATATGCATTGATCTGTACATGGCCTCAGAAGCTATCACGAGCAGTTTATCCATCTACTGTTTACGACTTGTGGACTTCCAGTGTCTTCTGCAGGGTATAGTAGTCCTGTAGTGCTCTCATGGGTACTACCTATGACCACCATCTCTGATCCGCCTTACTTGTAGTAGGAATCATGCTTTTAGTGTCTCTACACTTCTATTACAGAGGCTATGGTGTTGGGAACACATTCACGCTTGCTTGATGTAAAACTCTTCCGGTCGTCTCGGCACCACTCTGGACTACCTTTGGGATCTCCACTGTTAACTCCTATTAACTGTGCCAGTTTCAATCCATTTTACTCTGAACAACTTGGAGGAGGTACTCTACCTTCCACTCTATGCCACCTCATATGTCCCGCGAATAGCCTACAGTCGACGGGACAGCAGCGTTGCATATGGTGTTGCAAGCAGGGCTCCCAAGATTCCCCTTCACTAGACTGAGCACAACTACACAAGCGTTTACCTATAACATCCAGTCCTCAGGGTGGGGCCTGAGGGGCATGATAGGAATTGTGTCCCCAACTTACAGCCTCTTGGGAGCTGTGTAGCTACCCCAATAGTATCCCCCAGAATCCCAGATTCCCGTATTATGCATGGCTTTGTGTGAGAAACATTCCGGTCATTCTTCCTGAACTCCCCAAGGGACTTCGTGTTGTAACGTAGCGCAACTCAGGACTTCAGACTGGGTAACCTGATCCCCATGGCAGGGTAACCTGATCCTGAGAGTAGGGTAACCATGTCCGGTGGACTGGGTGACTTTACCCTGTTACTCGGTCTATTCCATTGCCAGAGATTGACACTTTTTACCTTTCTCCAGTTATCCTGCCTAGCAGTCTAACTGCCCCTTCAGAGGTCTCTAGATATGCTAACATAACTCCTGGATGTAGCCAAGTACCTAAGTACCTTGTTAACTATTTTTGTACATGTCAGAGCCTGGGCTATCTGGTCTCGGTGGACCAAGTACTTGGTTGTTCACCAGTTCGTACCAGTCTGACTTATGACTTTCTGTGTTGGTGTAGGTTCAGGCTGCCATAGTACATGTATGCTGGGTCATTACAACCAGTTACTTGTTCTATCCTTATCCTCCTCATCTGCACTGTGTACTTCACAAGGATGAAAGCCATGACGTGCAATCTGAATTATGTGAGAAAGTCATAATATCATGTGGTTCACAATCGTGAGTCTCTCAAGTACATCCACTAATCCAGACATAGCAACAACTCACAACCATGAGTGGTGCGAGATCCCATGATTCATATATCGGTCCTGATGTAAAAGTCCTACCAAACCAACCTGCCACTAGGTCAAATGAATCTGCCTGTCTGGTAAGACTAACTAAAACTGTCCCGCTCCATGTAATCAACCTTCCACCCCCATAACCATTTCTGACATCCGGCCTCTTTGTCTTTAAGAATTGTTTAGCCATTTGGAAAAGCATTTGGAGTACAGGTATGTACAGACAACTAGACTTAATACCTCTACTGATCAAAATAGATGGGAAGATACAAAGACTACGGAAAGGGTAAGAAACATAAATGGCTGAAGACTAAGTAGTAGAAGTCTTTCTCTTCCTTAAGTTAGTATTAGTATTTATAAGAGAGTAGAAGAGATACCTGGAAGAGAAGAGATGATTGTTTTGTTGTTGATACAAACTTCTGTCTTTACTATTAGTTGATAGTATTGTTACTATAGTTATAGTAAATAAAAAGTAGAGTTTTTATACCTTTGATTATCTAATTATTGTTTTAGTTAGTAAGTACCTGGTATTGTTATTTTATTTTGCCAATTGTCATTTCATTTTACTGTTTCACTGCATAATCTATGTTAACAATTAATAGGCTTTGATTTTACCACAATTGAGTTCCAGAATGGTCTTTGGTATATTTTGAAGAAGCATTTCTTTAAAGATATATAGGAAACTTTGGCCTTCCGGTTCTCAATAGCCACTCGCCATACCCATTGAGTAAAGATGTAAACCTTGACAATAAGGAAATCTATTAAAATAATCTTAGGCACTAGTTAACTTTAAGTATGAAACCAGAAAAATCTCTCATCTATTATAGCTAATATTCCAAATTTTTGGAGATATCTTGATATTTATATTATTTGTCTGAATAGTTGCAGACTAAACTAACTCCATCTATCTTTTATTGATTTCTAAGTGTGACTATTTTTTGACTTTAAAACATCTTCTCCTCTTAACTATTCTCTCTTCATGTATTTGAATCATTTGACTTGAGTGCATATACCTTCTCTTATAAGGCCCCTTGAGCCTGTTGTCTCTTCCCAGTTTATATATTCTTTCTAACAGCTTATTGGTCTTGTTTTCTATATAACTCAAGTAATCAGCTCTATCAATAGACAAATAATTATAGACAGAATTATTATCTTCCTAGATTAGCTCTAGCAAGAAGGGTTTTCTCCCATGATTATGCCAATTACTCTTATAATAGTTATCTCTTATTGCTCAATAGTTTCAAGTATGTCTTTTCATAGCATACAAGATATAAGCAGTTCCCATCATAGTAGACTACTTATTAAGTCAATATTCTAATAGTTTCTACTTCATTAGTACAGTAGGTATGTACCTGCACTTATTTTATAAATAGTACTAAACTATTTGATTTTATTTAGTATGCAAGTGTCCTATCACCTTTGCTCAAGTCTATAGTAACCAATCTCACTTAGCTTGTAGCTCTATAGTTATGCAACTAAATTGCTTCATTCAACTCCATATACCTTACCTAGTATTGTGTCTCATATATCCTATGAATGGGTTACAGGTATATAAATATCTTCAATATATATAGTATTAGGAGAAGGTCCTCAGCTTGCTCTTGCTTTAGTGAGCAAAGAGAACTGCCCTGCAAGTGGAGTCTGGTGGCAATATATGGGCCATAAGAGGAGGCCAGAGGAAGGTGTGTTTAGTATATTATTATAACGTCTATATACTTGCTTCAAGGTATATGCACTAATATGTATCACAACTTCTTATCAGGATAGAAGTAGATATTTGAAGATATTAAGTATAAGCGTTATGGATTCCTGTAGGAGAAGGATATCAAAAGTATATTTATTTAATCAGTTTTATACAGAAGGCATGAAACTAGAGAGGGTTGTTAACAAAATAAAATCATAGCTTTAAAGATAGTACAAGTCATATATAAGAGGGTATAGAAAAAATATTACAACAAGTATTGTGAGAAAGATATAGGATTTGGAAAGAGGAGAACAATAACCAAATAAAGTTCTAGTAGAAAACAAAAAAAAACAAGCAATAGATACTAGTATAATATATGCATGGAAATATATTAACATTTTTTAATACACATTCAGATTGAAAATAGAAATTATGATAAGTAGAGTATGATATTAGATCTGGAAAAGTTAATTTATTTTGTAGAGCAAATTAGTGCTATAGTGTAAACAAATATTACCCTGTTTAAGTAGATTAGGGGAAAAGCAGCAAATAGTATTAAATAGAGGATAAACAATAGAGATTAGTACATATATAAGAATATTATATAATAAGTGTATATACTTTGTTCTGAAATAGCAAAGAATAGAAATATTTCTCTACAGTTTAGAATTATTTGATTCTGCCATTATAGAATTACTCTATAAATAGAGTTATTCTCTAAACTCTATGAGAGTAGAATCAGTTGTTGGAGTTTTCTGCTTTCTAACAATGTTAACGCCTTTTCCAGTCTTCTAGAAGTCTTGCAATTTCTATATTCCCTCTGGAAATAGCTGATCTAAGTGGTGTTAGGCCTCTGTTGTCTAGTATTTCAGCATTGACATCATCCCTTTGTAGTAGGATCTTGACAGCATCTTCAGATCCATTAGTGGCAGCATACATGAGTGGTGTTCGGCCTGCTCTGCATTGCTTATTGGGATTGATATCTTGATGTGCAAGTAGCATCTTCATAACAACCTTCCATTGATCAGAAGCTAAATATATTAGTGGTATTAGGCCAGCACTGTCCTGTGTATTAGGGTTGACATCGTCTTATTTTAATAATAGTTTAACAACTTGTTTCTTACCACAAGAGGCAGCCCAGGAGAGAGGTGTTACACTTTTCAAATCTAGCAAGTCAGGATTAACATCCTCTTGTTCTAGTAGTAATTGTATAACCTGTAAATGTCCCTGAATAGCACTATATGCAAGTGGTGTTAGGCCACTACTATCCGCTATCTCTGGTTTGATGCAGTCCTGTTCTAATAATAGCTTAACACACTCCTTATTCCCTTTCTTAGCAGCCCATAAGAGTGGAGTTTGGCCTGCGCTGTCTCTCATATTAGGATTAATACTCTTGCATCTTAGTAGTGGGTTTACAACACCATTGTGACCTCTTTCAGCAGCGCATGACAGTGGCGTTCGGCCACTATGATCTTCCTGATTAGAGTCAATACCTCCATATTGCAGCATAAGTTTAACCACTCTCTCATACCCTTCCTGGGCAGCCCAGGAGAGTGCTGTTCGATAGCAGTTGTTTGCTCTATTAGGGTTAACATCTCTTAGTTCCAAGAGAAACTTGACAACTTTTTCATGACCACAACCAGCAGTGCATGAGAGGGATGTTTGACCCTCCTCATCAGATGTTTCAGGATGGATATTTCCTTGCCTTATTAATAGTTTAACTATATTCTTGTGTCCATTCTTAGAAGCTTGAATAATTGGGTTTTCACCATTACCATCTGGTCTGTTAAGATCGATATCACCTCTTTGTAATAGTAGCTGAATGATTCTATCGTAACCAAAAGAGGCAGCCATAGAGAGTGGTGTTAGGCCAGAGTCGTCCAATATTTCTGGATTAATATCTTCTTGTTTTAGCAGCAACTCTGCAATACTGACCTGTTTGTACGAGGTGGCTTGCCAGAGTGGTGTTTCACCACGATTGTTTTGTCTGTTGATACCTACATCTTTCTGCACCAATAGTAGCTTAACTACTTCTTCATAACCCCCACGAATAGCATGAGAAAGTGATGTTTCACCCCAAGTGTCTGCTAGGACAGTGTCCACATGTCTTATTCCTGAAGTCCAATTCATTTGATTCTGAGTAGTACTTTGCCAACTATGTCAAGTTGCAGACTCCGTAATGTATTCCAAGTAATATAAAATACTGTAGGTATAGGTTTGATACAGTTTAGTTTATAAATATTGTTATTGACCAAATAGTTTCAATTAGAGGTGTTCTGTATACTCGAGATAAAGAGTTAGTAAAAGAATAAAATAAGAGATAGAGGGGGGATGAAAAAATAGACTTAAAGGATATTATCTGACTAGGAAGTGAAAATGCAAATAATGACCAAATTTCACTTAACCATAAAGAAATAGATAACTAGCGCTTTCACAAACAGACCTGAGGCTTCTGGAAAGGTTTGTGGCAGTCCATAGAGGAGTTGACTAAGAAAAGAAAACAACAAAGTTGATTAAAGTTGTAGTTGTTGTGTTCTTCCTAGTGTTTGGTTTTTCTCTTGTGAATCTTGTACTCTGATCAGAGACTTGCATATACAAGAAAGAAGTAGCGGGGACTAGAAGGCTTCTTATATGCCTTTCAGGCCTATAGAAACTTTTGTGAATGACTACTAGAAAAGCCCTATCTAAACTAACAAACCCTAAGTAACTGTACAATATACAAATTAGCGTATGCCAATAAGATAGTATTATATCATCATAATATTGTCATAACCACATTTTTGTCTTGATAGAGTGAAAAAAAGATCTCTATTTACCAAGTCACTTATAGAGTTCATAGTATTTTCTAGTGAGCATGATTTGCTTACTGAATAGCCTAACAATGGAAGACTTTGCAAATGGTATACCAATACAATAGCTTCACTTCTTGCTAGTTCATCCTAGTGATGGACATCAGTATGATGGAGCAAATCATCTGGGTCCTGCTTGACTATGGTCTGATTGAGCAAAACACACAATTGAATAATTGATCAATAGCCTGAGTATAATAACTAATCGACTGATCGAGCATGACTAGTGCTCGGGTATTATCTGGGATAGTTGATTATTATCGACTTTACTCTACTATGATCATGTGATGATCGAGAGACCACTGGGATCGGGGTGATCAAGCATCCTATAGTCGAGCAAAACTCGATCACCACCTGATTGTGGCCATCACTAGTTGATCCCAGTGTACCGTCACTCGACTGAGGTACTCGTGATCTGTGACATGTTTAATTGTGATTGCGCAATCCAGCTAGGTGGGATGGTAGGGTTCCGGCTGTTGCAATAGTCCAGACATGCCCACAGTCAATGATCAACTTTCTATGTTCAACCCACTACCCATATGATCAACCCCTTGGAATTAACTCTCCACTAGTATAATGCTGCCAACTATTCGAACTTAGAGGGGATTCCGGGTAGGCTCACTGCTTAGGTTTAAGGAACACTGATTATAACTTAACCTGAATGCGCTTGATATCGCTTACTTACCTTTTCCTGAATAGCTCAACACCAGTTATCAGAGGCTAGCTCAACTTTTAGCGTGATTTGTGGTAATTTGGAATTATCAGCACTGTGGGGGCTAATAGTATGTGCACTGTGCTGCTGAGCTCTCAAGGGTCTTTGGAGTCACACAATAAATTTCAGGCAGTATAATTAGAGTGGTCTTTGTTGGTGATCTGACTGCTTGTGTCTCCTAATAACTACTTTTCACTAGGAAGTACTTAATAAAGTGTTGGGAGACCCGGCACCACAACTTAATGGGGCATTGCGACACAAGGCAGAAGGGGTTGCTCGAGCAACGGAGTTCATGGGTACCAAATGTAGACATGAAATTCCGAAATTGAGTCCTCTATTCCTCTTCCGTTCGGCTCATGAAGAACCTTTTCTGTGAGTCAACCTATTACGGAGTCGAATACAACGCTCATGTTCCCATGAAACCACCCGTTCCACCTTGGGTTTCGAACAGTCAACTTACACAGGATATGGTGCTATGAAGCTTGAGCTTTCCTATTGTTACTAGAGGATGTTAATGCCCATATTCGCATCCAGAGTTTAGTGAGTATGGCCCCCGGGGTGATTATCGAAGGGTGTAAGCAACCCCTCTTCACTGGCCTCAGCCCTATTGTTTACAGAAACCGCTCAACAAGGTAGCTACTGGAATAGGGAGATACCAACCACGATAGCCTAGACATAAAAAATGACCGGAGGGCACCCTCCTGGGCTGCCCGGGATCGAGATGATTTTAGAGCGGAAAGGCGTCGACCCGGCATTCTGAGCAGCGATGTTCGAATTCGGCTCCTAGTGGCTGTCGGTGGGTGGGGTGGAGTTGTGAAGTTGCCCGGCACCCACGGGCCGGTGAGCCCCAGCGCGTCATAAGCCTTCAGATTCTTAAGCTTCATTGCCATTCACGAAAGCAGTTACGCGCCATTGTTGACAATACCGCTGTGGCCATCCCACTTGTGCTCCCGTTGCTCGTTCCTCCAGGGCTCCTTAAGCCTCCGGGGACGCCGAGCACCATTTTGCGGACATCGATGGCTTTTCTCCCCCTTCCAGGCTTAGGGTTCGGGGGTGAGGCAAGGAATATTTGGCGCTATTCTGTTTTATTTTGGAGTTTCTGGTATATTAAATTTTGTTAATTGATGTTCTTACACCCTGTTTCACTTCCACGATCCTTATTGTATGGATCTCTCATTTCGTTCCCCTTTCCTTTTTTTTTTTTTTCAAAGCTTGCCTGTTCTTCCCTGAAAGGTGGTTTTCACAGAGCGCTTTCTAGTATTATTTTTAATTCTCTCTGGCAACATAATAATTCTTCTAAGACAAATGTGAGATGAAATTCCAAGAATAGTGACCATTTAGATTGGCAAATATTATAAAACGATTTACGCAACTTTAGTTTAGTCTATTTAGGGTGTAGTTATTTAACCATCTATTTTCTGAAATTTTTATTGTAAAACTTGATGGTGCCTTTACCTCAGAGTTGCATTGCAACAGACAGTGTCAACTATGTTTACCTAATTTTTGACTATCAAAAATTTTGGATGTTAGATGATCAAAAGAAAGATATAAGCTCAGTAGTATGGTAGCAATACCATCAAGCTCAAACATTGATATATCATCACTGTGCCTGTGGTCTATCCTACCTACAATCTCTATACCATCATGGTCAATTGGTTTTACTTTCTTTACATGGCTCCTAACTACCTTTGTGCAAATCTAGAGAGATCTGAAAGATACAATTCTGTGCTTTAAGGCAGAAATTGTATACTGAATAAGAGCTGCTAAATGGTTATCATACCCTAAAAAATATTTTGAACAAACATACATGACACTTCCTACATTCCAGTTTCTGTAATGTTGGGCTTAACAGAACAATTGTCTGATACATTGATGTAATACCTCAATAAGTATCAAACAGGTGCTGCTAATCTTTCTCTAAATAGTTTGCTATAACTCATAAAATCATAGTAGTCAGACTTGATTCAAATACTCAGGATCCATGGTGTCTCTAGTATTCAAGCATGTCCTGAAGAAGGGCTACTAGAAGAGGCAAAAGGGGTTTTTTACTTATGGGAAGCCAGTATGGATGATGCTTAAAAGATGATTGGGTTAAAGATTTTAGTTGATGGGAAATGGTAGAAAGAGAGGGGAACTTGGAAATTGGGAGTCCAAAGCTATCACATCACATCATTTTGGAAAAATTTTGATTTATGCTAAGACAGTATGCTAGCCAGTGGGTCAGACAGCATGTTAGGTAAACATGGAATGAGAATTCAACCCCTGATGCAACCGACCATTAAGACTCCCTTGGCGGTGGGTGCTGTCAATATGCACTAGACGGCCGTCTCTAGGTAAACGGGCCCTTAATGGATGATAAGTCCATATCTTGCCCACATCTCCACTTTCTCATATATTTATAATACGAGCAGAGTGTCTAGTACGGAAAACAGTAGAACAATCTAAAGGATTTTCTCTGGTGCCTCACCCTTCCTTCGCTCCTCCAACCATCTGCTTTAACACCTCCTGCCTGCCAATGCAGCAGCATCACTCACGGTCCGGGTAATATTAAAAAACGGAGAGTTGGAAAGAGGAAACTAGAATGATGGCTAGAAAATGCCGCAAAAGGCCTCTTCTGAGTTTTCTTTATCACTGATTAATGATGGATCTATTGTTACAATGCGCTTGGCTTAGATGAAAAGGGCGGGAGGTTGGGGAGGGCATAAAGTTGAAGAGAGGAATTGTATGTCTAGATAATTTCTTGTTGCTCACTTGATTTCTTCTATGGGGAAAGAGGGGGTTTATATAGAGCAATCAATTTTCTAACCATGACTGAGAGATCTATCCACTTGTACAAAAACTTCAGAAGCATGTCCTATCTTCCTTCCCGAGTTTACGGCCATTCCGGTCCCTACTTCCCGGAGGTCCTGCCAATTTGCCGAGAATGACCAAAGACTCCCGAACACTACGGACCAGTATTATAGTGTCCGATACCCCTTTCCATCACAATTCTGATACCCAAAATAAAACAAAACTAGAACTACTAGCAGGGAGGATTTCTGCTGGTGTGAAACTCTCATACCGACCACCGAGAGGTATCAACACAGGACTGCATGAATGTCGGTGACTTTCAACAGAATCTCAGGGGAAGTTTAGACATTGGCATAAAGTCAGGGCCGCGGAGTCGGAGGAAGTAAAGTCTCATCGGGAAAGTTATATGCCGGTTATCCAAGGTCTCGAAGTGCCTCTAGGAGAGTATCGTAAGAAAAATTGCGCTTTTATCTGACAGTGCGAGTAAACGGGGAGCGCTCACTCTCCCCTGGGGTGGCTTCGTATGTCTACTGCAATGCTCCAGATGTTAAAAAATTTGAATGTGCGTTCCCTTAGGAATACTTTTAGATTTCCAAAATAAGCCATCTACTGGTTCCTGTAGCCTAGAGGCTGAGGAGCTGGTCACTAACGTATTTGGGAGTGCTATGGGTCAGAACCTAGCTATAGGTCACCAATTTTTATCATCAATTATGTATAAAAGAGTGAATAAAACAACAACCATTGTCTTTTTGATAGTTATCTTTTCTATAGAGCAAGCATGTATAACTAGTATTCAACAAATATAATAAAATTTACAATATATCAATTTTTAACTTTGTCATTGCGACTATAGACTATCATAGCCAATTTGCATATTCTCAACAACAATTGTAACGTGTTCGGGCCAGGCCCTAGTCACGTAGCGGTACGATAGGAGCAGATGGTTTCGTGGTCAACACGAAGTGAGCGCTGCTTGCTAAAGGAGGCTTCGAACGGGGTGTAATAGGAGATCCAAGAAGTAGCCGCTCAACCAAGTATATTTTAAGAATACTGTCTGTCGAAGTCTGCTGTTTCTATTGCAGAAATCAGTGGTCTTTTAAATACAGCATATCGCTTATCTCCAGTATGAGCGATATTGCAAAACAATGTGTGTATCAACCAATAGCACATGAAACAATACAAGTATCAAACGATACTGTGAAACCAAACATAAAACAATGTGTGTATCAACCAATAGCACATGAAACAATACAAGTATCAAACGATACTGTGAAACCAAACATAAAACACTGTGTGTATCAACTGATAGCACACGAAACAATACAAGTATCAAACGATACTGTGAAACCAAATATAAAACAACCTAGTACCTGGACTGGTTAGAACAATAGCCAAACCACTGCTATAATTCTATTACTGTCGATCCAAGCACAACAGGTAGGATATACTGTATTCTTTTTCAAGTTATTGGCCAGATATTTCAACTATATCAGGCAAGCTATTAGATTTACCAATGCTACTTTGTTTAACCATATTCTACAAACACTTAATTCTCTACATTCAATTACATTTCCACAACCAGATATCTAGTAGCCTTCCAAAATGCCTAAAAGGAAAGCTGACAAGATGAAGCAAGTAGCTGATACCTATGAGGTGCTTCCATCAATTCCAGGACTTGCAATTCATAAGGCAAGTGAACAATTTAGTATTTCAAACACTATACTAAACAACCAATATGTGGGACAAGCTAAACTAGTAATTTAATCACATCCAACTTACCAGATGCTTGGCAACAAAGAGGAAAATGTATTGGTCAAATAGATTGAGAAATGGGATGATTATGGTCTTCCTCTGTACTGTCCTCATGTTTTTCAAATAGCTCAAGCTATTCTAAAGGATAAAGAGGGAGTTGATAGAGGGAGAGAGAACTGGTTCCAAAGATTCTTGATTTATCACTCAACATTTCAACCCAAGATTGGAAAGGTACCAGTCAAGGAAAGAGTACTCACTACTGATCTTCAATCATTCAAGCATTTTCTCAATAGGTTCTACACTACCTGCTACAAATGTTATATCAAGAATAAGGATATTTGGAATTCAGACAGGCCAGGATTTATTCTAGAACTCTCCATGGATGGGTAGGTGACAAGTTGCAAAGTAAGAAGGAATTCAAAAGTTATTCAAGATGATGATCACAGTTGAGCGACTAACATTGAAGCAATTTTCAGGGCAGAAGTTGTCTTGGCACTACTTATTATCTTTCCAACAAAGTTACACCTTATGGGATTCTATGGTGACATTTAGTTTCAGGAAAAGCAAGATGCCTTCTTCTATTTACCAACAGGGTATGCCAATTAGCAAATCATATATAAATTACTGGTTGAAACAGTTGAACTAAAAACAAGACTGCAACAAGGAATTAATTAATACTAGACTTTAGTTCTTGATTGTCACAATTTACACTGTGGGAACTTCCAGTTCATTGAATTTGCAATAAATAAGAATATTTATCTCCTGTGGCTGCCTCCTTATACTACTGATCTACGTCTACTGCTCAATATTGGGTTGTTCTCTCCTCTTAAGACCTATTACAGGCAACAAGTTAATAAAATAATATAAGATAGCAGCCTATACTCAAAATTATACAAAAGGGACTTCTATTGAATACTTCTGAAGGCCAGACTCAGGACCTTTACAAAGAAAAATATTCGCTCAGCCTGAAGAGCAACTGGTCTTATACCTTGCAATTGGCACTATGTCTTTAGTGATCCAAATCTGCAACTAAAGATCACAGCACCATCACCTTTGGAAAACTGCCAACAATGACTTAGAGGACCTCCTAAAAGAACTGAGTACTCTCCGAAGGTTGATGGATTGGTTGAAAATATGATGAATCTCCTGGAAACAGAATCTATGGTTCAATTAAAGTAATATTTTTATGAACTCCTTTCACTACATTGGAAGATAGAGGTGGAACTTAGTATTAATAAAAAGCTACTATAATAACAACAAGTTGCAGGCAAGGGTGCCAAGCCAGATCATTGTCAGCTTAAGAGAGGCCCCATTCTAGAATCAAAGCATCTTGACAATCTTTGCTGAAAATGCATAGCGCTTAATGCTAAAAAGACAACAGTATCAATAAAGCATCTAGTAGTCAAGGTTGTAAAGCTAAATAAGTAGAGAACTAGAAAGTGAAATGTATAGACAGTGGTCAATGCCAATATTAAGAGTAATTTAGAAGAGCAGGAGGGCTCTGATAGTTGTGGTAGTATAAATAGTCATATTAACGTTCAGTATTTATCATGGGATAGGACCAGGTGGGTTTTACTCATGACAGCTCCACTATTACACAGGCTTGGGGAGCATATTTTGTACATCCTCTCTACTCTTCTGACCCCTTCCTGTCTAGGGCCCAACCCTGGTCTTTCCCTAAATGGGGCCCTGTTTCTTGGTACCCAAATTTGACTAGAGCCTATTCAGGGCATGGGTGGAGTAGGGCCTTTCTGGTGATCGAATGCAGAAAGCCTACAAAAATGCCCCACCCCAGGCTGCTGACAGGACCAGGACAGAGACTAGGGCTAGGGACACTTGTTTCTCAGGACTCTAGGGGCCCAGTAATAAACTGTAATAATATTAATATACCAGATGTAAGCCATATTCCTAACACTTAAGACCTGTTTGGCAAAGGAGGACCCATTAGCAACTATTCTATTTCCAAAAGGCTTGATAGGTTGAAATAGTTTGCCTTTATTTCAAACCACTGGTACAGAGTGTAACTGTGGGAATTATGGGTTAACTATTGATTACTATTCAGACCACTTTATATTTCAGAAAAGACTTTTACCTTAAGACTGTATCTGATTCTCTTGAAAGGTTTTCTGTTAACTCATACCTTCTGGATAAATAAGTTCTGAATTTACAACTTTTATATACCATCTTACCATCTGAGCTTTCAAATCTTGCCACTTTAAACAAAATGATGGTCCCTTATTGAGTCAACTGTAATTTTATGTATAATGAATTGAGGCTAGTAGATTATATTTGGCTGGCTAGTCTCGAAAATCCAGGACAGTGGTTATTGCTATTTGTATAAGTTGAAGAACTCAGGAGGGATAGGCATGGAGAATTTTGTTAGTATATCGATAACCAGTACGAATTGAGTTCGGAACTTTCTTGAGAGACGAAAAGAAATTAGTATAAACCATAGAAGTAACAGCAACTTAGTGCCACCGTGGAAAAATAACGTGAGTTATCTGATTGATATTGGTAATGGTTGCTATTAGTTGAGTATAGAAATCAATCAAAATATTAAAAGATCAAATTATTATTCATTTTATAACAAAAATTATTTCCTAGTTGTAAAACCTATCATGTGACTTTTATTACATAATAGTCATTTTGGAATAGTTCCATCAAAATGAAATAGTTGACAACCTATTACCAAACCACCATTTAGTTCTACATTTTTAGAAAGGAAGAAAATTGCACATTTGTATGAAATAATAAAAAGGAATTATTGCATCCAAGCATGGCCTTATAGTGAAACAGCGCATATTTTGTAGCAGCAAAATTACAAAAGTGACAGTTAAAATTGAATTGGAAGCTATCTATGCCATTCTACAATCTTGTAATAGGGCACCTGTGGGAAGATAGATCCCAATGTTGTGACCGCACTGAACAACGTTAAACTTATCACCAAAAGTTCAAATAAATGTAAGAGTAGAGTAAAAGGTAAAACTTAATATCACTAAGCCTGAGATTTTACTCAATTAAGATCTCACAAGGATATATTGTTTGAGTAGGAGAGTTCTTATATAGATCTTCAAGTAGTTTTATCTTATGCTAGGAACAGCCTGATTAGTTTACTGCAACTATTCGAGCATACCCTTTGCTGCGAATGGTGGTCCAACAGGTCTCCTTGCATACCTTTCAGGGATGCATGTATCGACACAATCCAATCAGTATTCACCTCTTGTAGTTATTGTTTCTGCAGTGTATCTCTATTTTGCCCGCCAGAGTAAAAGCTTCTTCATATCAGTGGCTTGGCAGTGGCTAACAGTCAAGACACCTGATGAGAAAGCTATCTTGGGTAGTTTATCTATCTGCCATTTATAACTCGCGGACTTCTGGTATCTTTCACAGAATATGGTGGTTGTGTAGTACTCCAATGGGCAGTACACATGACCAAGATCTTGGATCCACCTCACCTGCAGTAAAAATCATGCTTTTAGTACCTCTACACTCTCATTATAGAACTTACTATGTTTGGGGCAGGTTCCCGCTTTATAGATCTGCCACTTTCCCGGTTGCCATGGCACTCCCCACGACTACCTTGCAGACTGCCACCCACAGTTAACCCCTTTGAACTCTGTCAGCTTCGGTCCATTTTACTCCCAACAACTTGGAGGAGGTACTCTACCTTCCACTCAATGCCCCCTTGTATATTCTGCAAACAGCGTACTGTTGCCCAGATGGTCACGACATATATAGTGTTGTCAGGTGGTCTCCAAAGATTCCCTTGTACTAGGCTGTACACAACTACACCACTGTTTGTGTATAACCTCCAGTCCTTAAGGTAGTGCCCCAGTGGCATGATATGAACATTGTCTCCAATTTACCTCTTCTTTGGAGCTGCATCGCGCACGCAATAGGGTCTCCCAGAACCCCAGATCCCTGTATTTTGCCTGACTTTGTAGGACAAAAATTTCAGGCATTTCTCCTGAATACCAGGAGTGGTTCTGTATTGCCTGGTAGCATAACTCAGGTTCCTAGACAAGGTAACCTGAGTCCCAAGGCTGGGTAACCGTAATCCCTGACTAGGATAAGCTACTTTGGAGGTCAGGGTAACTTTATTCTATCACCCTGTCTATTCCTTTAGTAGAGATAGACTTTGCTACCCTGTATCCAGCTACCTAGCCCAGCTGGGTAACCTGTCCACAGCAAATCTTTAAATATGCTAACACCCCGCAAGGGTGTGTGGTCAAGTGCCTAAGTGCCTTATGCTTTACTGTTCATAACGGAACCCAGACCATTGGGCTTCTATGAGTCAACCCTTTGCTTACCCTCCTGTTCCTACCAGCCCTCCTCAGAGTACCCTACATGTGTCTAGATCCAGTCTGCCATAGGTCATGTATGCTGGGTTATTATAAACCTGTCATGTCAATCACGTCATTGATCCTGATCGAGGTATTGATAATTGAAGCCAATTGTATAGTATTATATACTTTGTATCTCTCTACTTTCCTTTAACCACTTGGTGCAGATAAAAATTGATGGATCTATTCAACATAGCATTGTGGAGCTCTAACTTCAATTGGAAAGTAACTAGAATAATATTGGTTGTGTAGTTGCTCTTTTTGTAGATGGTATACTGTAAAAGTAACTGTGTAATGTGTTTGGGGCAGGCCCTAGTCATGTGGCGGTACGATAGGAGCAGATTGCTTCGTGATCAACACGAAGCGAGTGCTGCTTGCTGAAGGAGGCTTCGAATGGGGTCTAATAGGAGATCAAAGAAGTAACCATTCAACCAAGTATATTTAAGAATACTGTCTGTCGAAGTCTGCTGTTTCTATGGCGGGAATCAGCGGTCTTTAAATACAGCATATCCCTTATCTCCAGTATGAGCGATATTGCAAAACATTGTGTGTATCAACCGATAGCATACGAAACAATACAAGTATCAAATGATACTATAAAACCAAACATAAAACACTGTGTGTATCAACCAATAGCACACAAAACAATACAAGTATCAACTGATATTGTGAAACCAAACATAAAACAATGTGGGTATCAACCGATAGCATACGAAACAATACAAGTATCAACCGATACTGTGAAACCAAACATAAAACAATAATAACCCGTACCGGTTACAAACTAACTCATAGCGAGGTGCTGACTCATAACACCCCCAAATATATTATTAACTTTTGTAACAGAGGCTGAGAAGAAACTACCGGCTGGGACGTGGATTTGGATAGGTTGATATATTCTGAAAGGAGGGTTACCCTTCTGAGTAACAATTTCTGACTGGTATTATTAGAGTTACAACCAATATATAGATACTGAATCAGAAATAGTTTTAATAGATGGTGCCATGCACTTAAAATATGTACCTATCTCAATCCAACACATAACACTCAACTCTCTATGGAACTACAACTATAGCCTAAACCAGCAACTTCTCAAAAAGATTTTCTTTTATTTAGCACAATTTCTGATAATCAACAACCTATTATTTATTTTCCATATCAGTTACCAATATCTTCTACAGGCTACATATTTTCTAATTCCATATCTATATCCCTTGTGCTGCCCCGACGATGAGACTTGTACTTTTTATATATAGGATTTCCACATTCTTGACATACAAATACAATATGATTGCAGTATGCCTTCATAATACGTATAGTCCTAGCATAACATCTTCCAATCACAGTAGCATTTATCAATGTAAAGGATCTGACATAGCAGTTAAATTCGAATTACCAGGTTAGTGATTTCTTATAAAGAAAGTGGTAGTCTTTAGAGCATGAATTCATAGAGTATATGTTGATAAAGAAATCATGGTATTAATATTATGAATTAAAAGCATCAGTTACAAAAGTTTTGAGAAGTTGCTTGTTCATGGTACAGTTGTAGTTCTATAGATGGTTAGGTGTTATATGTTGTATTGAGATAGGTACATATTTTAAGTGCATGGCATCATAGTTCTAAAGAATTGGAAACAACACTTAAGATAATGAAAAACAATATTAAAGGAGAAAAAATACTCATAACCAACAACATTATTGATTAACTTAACCTTATAAATAGTTATCTATTTCATTAATATTTAGAACTTGTGAGAAGGAAAAATTGAATAGAGCATTGCTGCTCCTGAAGTATTGATTTAAACAGGATAATATTTTGTATAGTATGGTTTCAAAAGACTAGCCTCTATACTAACTTTCAGGCAAAAAGTGTAACAATATGGTTGCTATCATATGCTAAGCATAATACTTCCAAAACCGTATAACCCTTGCATGATACTTGGATTCCAGAACTCTGACTTCTAAATATACAAAATATAATAATTAGAGAACTATAAAATAAGAAGCAGAAGTGATTTGTTGATAGTTAGATTGTTTTACCTAAATTTCTAACTCTACAATTCAGTGGAATGGTGAGTATCTAGTATATATACATATCTTGAACTCCTATAAACTATATACTATATTAGTTTAGTAGATATCAATTATATAAAATATTTTGTGGTAATATTTCCAAATCAACATGTGGGAAATTTGTTCTAGTATTACTGACATAGTTTGAACCAAGAAAGAAAAAGAGTACTCACAATACACTTTAGTATATAGTATTACACAACCCCAGAAATACTCAATAAAGTTTAGTTTGTAATGAAATATAAAATACAAGATTACTTGATATTCCCCTCTCCAATATTTCTAGTAATTAATATTTCTGAGCCTGGAAGTCAGGCTCAGAAGAGAGGGGGGCTTGTGTACAGAATTTGCATTTCTAGGATGTTTGTAAGCTGGATTTGGTTTTTTCTCCCTCTAGGATTATTTACATATATAGGATATTTAGTAAGAAATCATTGACCTGTTGGTCACAAGTTATATTCTTGTAGAATTATTTACAATCTGTTCAAGTAGCCATCAGAGAGCATCATCAATTGCTAGTAGATAGTGTCTGAATTGTTAGAATAAACATAGCATCTAACTCGCATTGGAATAGTGTTTTTTTGTACTAGGGGTAAGATTTATATTTCTAACTTGAAGGGTATCAGGAGTATACCTCTGGTGAATTTTTGCATTATGAAATGCCTACAAACCTTGATATCCAGGAAATGCAGTTTCAAAAGTTGGAATTGCCTTTTCTATGACTTGTTTTAACAACAAGTCTCCTGTCCACCACACTTCAATATCTTGCAGACTTTTCCTCCTCCAAGTCCATCTGGTGGAGTTTTATTGGTTGGAAGCATCATAGATTTGTTTGAAGGTTGAAAGGGGATTCCAGAGATATGTCTTTTCTTTGTTATCATAGAAGTGGGCGAAGGAACCTGTACACGTGTTGAATCAGAGATGGGTGTATCGATTCGTGGAGGGATCAGGTTTCTTGGATGATGTTTTACTTATACACCTGTCATTATCAATTAGTTAGGGAGAGAAAAAAATCGAGACGAAGTACACGCTTCTCCCAGTTTTCCCACCACCGTGAAGTCCCATCCTACTCCGTTATTTTTACCTGCGCAATTTGGTGGTTACCTTTCATACAACTTTTCCTTTGCTGGTAAGGCCTCGGAGGATGGGTTTGCTCTTGGCCCCTGCCATGGCTTGTACGATGGGCACTATGACAGTTCTGTCCCACCGATATCATACGAGTACATAATTGTTGCGACACTCATCCACTCCTTGGTTATCAGGGCGAGTTGTTACCGCTGGTCGCAAACGATTTGGCACATAAATACCGGACAGCAACATACTCTGTTACACGCGGGAGAACGCCCAACCCACAATCCGATAGCCGGCCTGACGGTACCATACCCAAGCTCACTAGGATTATTACTTCCGTGGGAGGAACCTGGGTTCCACTAGTATTGTTGAATACCAGTGCCAATTCTGCCCCCTCCCCTCTTTCCGTCTTCGCGCTTTCGTCCATAATATGGCCATATGTTTGTCCACGCCCACTTATCATACTGTACTCAGGTAGGGACGAAAAAAATCGGAACGCTTCTAGTAGCAAAACAAGGATGAGGGGGATGATCGATATGGCAATGGGTGAACAGTCATCAGGTTGCAGGACATCTTAAACCACAAGTCACACCAAGGAGGTTCATCAAGTGATCAGAGATGATGAAACATTGAAACCTAGTGAAGGATGGCTGGCAAATCTTATACTGCCACAACTAAAGCAATACAAATACAACGCTATCAATAGACAATATATCCATTCTCTTCAAGGTAGGTTTCCTTCCCTTAGATATACTTATACTAAGTGCAATATTTTGTGCATGCCAAGCAGTATCAAAAACCTTCCACGAATTCTTGCTAAACCAAGGGTAGAGACTGGAGTATAAACGAAAAACATAACAAAGTCATCCTTCTCCTCAATGATCACCACCCATGTTTGCCCGCTTCCATACCTGTTCCCTATCCCTAACCTTGTACTACCTCTCTAATAAAAGAAAGCAAGACTCATTCTGTGTAATCGCTTAATAAAAGAAATAATAGAGATAGACTCATGTTCTCTAATGCCTTCTAAACCAGTATTCCACTTTCATCTTCCTGTCTTAATAGTTTCTATAACCATCCAACCTCCTACTCATTCAGATATGTAAAAAGGAGTGTAAAATATAAAAAGTATAAAGAGTGGCCATTAGAGAGAATAAAAAAGTAAAACAACCAAAGGAAATAGCTATAGTAGACAAGCTCTACCAAGAAGTATGTTCCCTATTGATAGTAAGTAGATCTTATAAGCATACAGGAACAGAACCAGTGAGATTGAAGATCTCATCAGATAAAATTTAGTCCCATTCCTGATAGATCACTGAATAGAGATCAGTCATGGTCATTGGGCGTAGGCTGCACTACATAATTCAGTCCTTTATAATGCTCCAGATACTCTCAATTGGGAAGATATCAGAACAGCATGGGGGCTAAGGGAAAATATAATTGCCCATTCTGAGTTCCTGAAATGCTGCTGTAGTTGTTGTGTATATGTACCTATATGAAGAGGTGGTGATTTTCTTGTATTTCTCAGGTACGTGCCTGGTGGCTAAATACAAACAGTAACCATTGTGCGTACCATGAGCTAACCCTATATCCATACTGCCTATACCCTGAATACCACTGGAACACTTCCCACAACTCAGGTCCTTGCCCATACATAGTAACTCCACTCAACAGTAGTATGCTTGGACCAGTGGGCAGGTGCTCCATCCTGTTGAAAACAAATATATCTGGAGTTGGATATATTATTTTCATGAAGTTGATACCACCAAGGGTAGAGGTGAGGGCAGATAATATAGTCTATGTAGGTAGGGCCATTGATCCGATCCCAATTAGCAGTATCCCATACACCTAATAGGTCCTTCATATTTCTATATATATAGCCCAAATCTTCATAGTCATTTGTCTTGCAAACTTGGGTGCAAGACAGTCTTCTAAGTATTCCCCCCCCCCCAGCTTATGCATAATCCACACAGTTCCAGTGATACCTCCAGCAGAAAGAGTGCACCCGTTGGACCAAACCACATCTTCTCAATCAGGTATTCCCTAATCCTCATACTCCTCACTACATGTTTTGCTTTTTGCTTTCTCCATAGATAATAGAAAAGGCTTTACTCAAAGGACTTGGCAGTGATATCGTTGACTTGCAAAGGCCTTCAGTAGTGCCTGAGTACTAACTTGAACCCTAACAAGCTCAGCCACTTTTGGGTGGGAAAGTCATCAATTCTCTATATTCATGCTTGGAGTTGCAGTTAGTTGTTCCTTAATGATGGGATTAATTGTTCAGCAGTAGCCATAAGTGGTATAAATTCCCTGATCCACCATTACTTGGTTTAGTACTCTTACATGGTGAACTATATGGTATAGAGTACTAGGTGAAAGGTTCAGCTTGCATTGCATTTTGTGATATAACAAATTGGCCTAAACCAAAAGGGTACGGACTGCTATATGGGTTTCAAGAGATGGAATATGGTTTTAGGTTGGCTATTGGCTAGCATCACCCCCAGAGATATAAATAACTTCATCAGCTGGAGTTGGAGTAGTGGCTGGTTCATTATTCCCCATAATTGACTCAGAGTGTTCGGAAACTATACTCTCTTTAGCACCTTTCTACTGAGACCCAGAGTTGCTATTACTGGATGCTTCTTCAAATTGGTCTTGAGTGGACTCTGAATTGAATGTGAGTTCTAAGGTAGGACTATTATGAATAGAGAGAGGGAATTGAGACATGGCTAAAGGTATTGTAGAAGGTATAGTAAAGTGTGAGTTATTATTGAATTCATGCATATTGCTGAGCTTGATAGCCTTCTAGGTTCTTGCTATTTATTTTTGATTCTACTTACATTACAAACAAGTTTTCTAACTACCTGCATTCTGTTTTCCATTCACTCAGTATATCCTGGTTGTTCAGAACATTATTAACATGTTATTCTATGTCACCGACACCTCAGAGCATTGTCGTGTGACATTCTGATGTCAACCAAGCCCTATTTCGTTCCAAACTACTGCCCTCTCCACTTTTCTCACCCCACAATCTTGCTAATCTCTAGTTCCGATTTTTTCGTCCCTACCCGAGTAGTACCATAGGTTGGCCGGTGAGGAAATGAGGATGGCCAGGATCACTCAAAAACGCCAGTGGCAAATGCCTGATCTAGTGGGGTCGTTCTTATCCTTCATTTCCTTGCCTCCGCCTACAGCCGTACAGTGAGGGCAGTATCAGTCTCTTTCTAGCCTGGTTACAAATACCTGAGTTTCCCCACCATAGGAGGAGCAGCGATCAAGCGCTCCACCACCAGAGTAAGCGAAAAGGAAGGTGAGCCCATTTCAAAACCACATTGCTATTACTCTAATCGGATGGAGTGCTCAAGACAGGCTTTTGCCAAACCCGTGAGAGGCGAACAATACCCGATCATCATGTTCAGGACTCTTAGAAAGCAAACGCTCAAGCCTATGCTCGTTCGCCACTACAAACACCCATTTAGGGTGATCAGCACTACTCCGGTGAGCTTAAATATTTCATCGTGTAAAAACCACACACTCACCGGTGGATTAGAAACCTAACATGGAGGATCATAGACGTGGCGATGGTCGTCCCCACGATACCAGCAGCTGGGCGTCTGTCTCGGAGCCGGACTCGGCTTTGTTGGTTTTCCTGAAATGCTGTGCCGAGCTTCACAGGGTCTGCTCCCATATCAAGCTACAGGGAGGACGAACTTTGCTAATATTTCTCAGGACGTTTCAAACGTGAGGCTGAGGCTGGACTACCTTGAGTCGACACAGAAGGCCTAAAAGCGGAGATCGAGAACTTTGGTGACAGGATTGGGAGGGAGTTGGAAAAGATGGAGAGCGAGATTGACCGCAAGCTGTACTATATTTTGACTGGCATTGTTGGGCTAGTCCTGAATAGCGTCTTTGACTATTCACGAGACCACAAGAACTAGGCTACTATGGCAAGGGTAAGTTCTGTGGAATTCCTTTATTTGAGAAGATTGACAGCTGATATGAGGTAGGCGCAGTCCATTCTCCTGTTCATGGCTACTTGGTTAAGAAGGTGCTACATAGTATTCTCATTATCTTTTCTATTCATTAGCAAAGAGAGTGTAGAGCTCTGGCTTAGGTTCAATATACAACTATTTTTCGGAGGGACCCTTTGAGTAGAGAGAAGGAGGGGAAGGACCTCACGTAGCGAACCGGGGTGATTTTGATTGGTGGGAGTAAAATTGCTTTCTTCTTCACCGAGAGTTTACATTGTCCCATGGGTAAAATGTGGTCAACTCCAGCTCTTTTTTGCATAACGGTCCCGGGATTGCTTGGAGGGTTTGGAAGGCCCAAAAGTCTAGCAGGCTTCTCGAGAGTGGTGGTGATTGGTATTGCATGCTGGGACTATAAGACTGCCATGCCTTCGTCTCAATAACGTCTTTTCCATGTCCTCATTGGCCTTAGTAGCCCCCCTCGAGCGGAGTCCTGCTCCCGTTTCTCTGGCCTGCCAGGATTCGCATTCTGATGTGCGACGCTTATGTTATACCTTCCCCTCAATTCCTTCCTACACACAAGAGTAAAGTTTGGCCTTGCTTGTCCCATATATTGGCTAGGAATCTTAACATCTTACTACTTGAGTCATCGCAACCCCTCCTGCCCAGTCTCGATATCACACGGGAGAGGTGATCAAGAAAAACAAAGCAAAGCCAAATATCTCAAGTGTATTTCAGGGCCTCAGGAACGAATCAGCAAGCATCCGATCATTTTAGTACCCCACCACCCCCAAACACTGACACACAAGGCATGAGCGTCAGCCAGAATGTCTTCCAGTTGTGGGCCAGGCATGGGACGGCGTGCAATGGGAGTCCGATTCCCCCCGGGGAGCACTGTGACTATTTCGAGTGCCGGAAGTGTGATTTCCGGTTTTTGAGTGCGGGGGCTTTGCCGTGTCCTATTTTTAGAGGGACTGGCGAGAGATACGGGGGGGGGGGTATTTTTATAGTGATAGGTGTAAACATTATTTCGAGCATGATAGGGAGTGTTGAGAGGACATACGGTGGAGGGTTCTAGGAGGGTGGTTTGTGGAAATAGTTTGTGTTCTTTTGTAAGTACATCTGGTTTCCATCCTCTTCCCTTCCGCTTTTGGAGTGTGTCGGACAAGCTAGTATGGTACTACGATTAAGCCCCGGAGCCCAGACCAACCGCTGCTCACCCATGCCCCGACCGTGATGTTACGCTCGAAGCCATTTCGGGCATCATCCAGTACATCTAATCGGGACAATGGAAAGGCAGTGTCTTAGCTGTGGACTTTTACAACCTCACAAACAACGGAGATGATCCCCTCGCCGCTAAAGATCTCTTGACACTCCCGTAGCCGCTCTACCACCCACCCCTAGCGAACCTGTATTCTTCCTCCGGGTGTCAACACCACCCCCCTTTGGGGACGTGGACCAGCCTCGAGGGATTTCGTCGGCAGCTCGGGGCACCGCTCATAAATAAGAAGTCTTTCGGGGAAACTCCCCTATTCTGTCCAATCCCATGGAGATCCTAACAGATATGTACCATAGTTCTATCTCCGTCGAGTGTTTGGTCTCCTTGCGCCCTCTTCTCTATCATGCAGAATTAGTTTCCTATGGGGCCACAAGCTCTCCCGATCATAAGCAGCTCGTCAGAGACGCCAGCGGCAAACTGGCAAATGTGGCGAGAGGAGTGGGAATCAGTACCAGCTGGTAGGATCCGCAGATGAAATAAGTAGTAACTTTGGGGCGGGACAAGCGGTACCCAATCTGGTTGATCTATCCGGTAGCTGCGAGGTTGGAAAATCTCTTATTTCTCGAGACATTGCGGCTGCCTCATTTGCTTGGATTCCTGCTTAAGTTTGGGGGGTCCGCCTTGTTGTTGCCAATTGAAGAAAAAAGCATGAAATTCTTGAAATATGTTATTTGCACCCTTGTCGGGAGGTGTGTTCCGAGTGATCTTGAGTGATTATATTTTCTTGTGAAGGAGGGGGTGAAACTGGCGGAGATGCTGACCGACCGCTGGAACGAGAGAAGGAGTACGAAGGAGGATGCGGGTAATTCTTACCACTATGGGGGAAATACCTCTTTTTTATCCACCGGTAATAATCTCTTGTACTCTTCCATCGCCAACTCACAGCAGTGCATCCCTTACATAATAAGCATGCGGTGGGGCTACTGCGAGAATCATTACTTTTAGTTTATGGTTTTCCTAGGTAGGTGTAATGGGAAACAGCCAAACAATCATGTAAACCGGGTGATAAGAAGGGAACTTTCCGGTCGGGCGGGAAGAGACAAGATTGCCGGCCTAGAGCGATGTTCGTAATTATGTCGGAAAGAGCTGGTCCGATTGGGTAAGCCCGAACCCCGGGGCCGGCTCCGAACCGAACCTCGTACCGGGAGTGCACTAAATGTTTTTACCTAGTTCTTTCCCTTCTCAAAATATAAGAACCTTGGTCTTTCTGGAAATAGAGCGTTGGAAACGATTTCCAAGTTCTGCCATTTGTACGGTTATGGGGATGGGGCGAGATAAGGGAGTTGTTTGAGGGGTAAAGGTATGACTCCATACCATATTCCGATGAGGTCGCTGCCTTGAGTCCGGGATCGTACCTTAAGCTTTCCGCTTTGCTTTCTCGGAGGAGGGGTCCACCGCCCACGAGACGTGAGGGGATCCCGGGAAAGGGAAGGGAGCGCAAGCGAGGAACAAATAGGGCGTCTCACTGAGCAACACACTACAGTTCGCAAATGCATGCTAGAGCAAACACTGCAGTTTGAGTAAGTGAGGGATCCTTGCAAGAAAACAGTGTCTTGAGATTGGGTTTGTATAAGAACCTGTCACTAGAAACTTTCTTTGAGAGGGTCTTTGCCGGTTTAGGATAGGGGTTTCCTAGAAGACCTCTCTTTCCGTCGCCTAACCGGCCGCAAGTTACACTTGGTCTGACCACCTTGGGGCAATATCTGGTTTCAGTCCAATTGCCGGGACAGTTATTTACTCGGCTAGTCCTGGCTCCACAACCGATGGCCAAGGGCTAGCGGGATTTGGGTTACAGTACCGTATCCTCTCCGTCGGAGGTGTAAGGCTGAGGTCTGGGATTGGGATCAGTGTATGTAGGATGGGCAGAGATCCCGCAGCGAATACCGGCGGAGGGAAACTGGTATCTGCTGCTAGTCGATCCGATGTGGAAAAAAAAAGTGAGGTCGAATGAACGTTCAAGTTTTCGGGTAGTGTGCGTGGACTGGGGGGGTAAGGTGGTTTATTTTGGATGGATGTATTATCGAGTTGTTGGAAAATCCCTAACGACGGATATCGCGATACCGCTATAATCTCGAGAGCGTAAATAGTGCCTAGCTTAAACCATCCCCATTTACGCAATTTTTAAGACGCTCTTTTCGCGGCCAGTATATTGGGTTTTCCTATTCCGATTGGGTTCGGCGTTAGGTTTTAAAGCGCAATGACTGGCACGGAAAGACCGTTAAGCGTGGGGAGACTCTCGAATTCATGGGGTGATTAGCGTTTGACCCGCCCACCCAGCCTGCTGAAGCCTACAGAAGCCCTGAAAAATCGCAAGGCTTGAATATTATTTTTCCCTGGCTTGGGCGCAAAGATTTCATAAGGTGGGCTGGCTTCCGGGTTAGCAGATGGATTTGCGTGGACTTGGCCTCTTGTAGTGGCTCGGGCGGGTGGATCAAGGGTCCTTGGGGAGCGAAGGAGGCCCAGTTCTGGGTTACGTATCGCACTTCTAGCGGGAGTTGATCGCTGTTGTACTCGTATGACGCATACTCTGTATCTGGTGGCAAAGGGTAATTCAATTTAGCTGTCAGACTCACCACCCTACCAACCCCTCAGAAAACAACTCCGCGGGCTCTCACAGCACCGTCGCTAAGCGAGCAACGGAGCCTGCGTCTAGCACCGCCAATCCAAGCGCTACACGACTATTCGCCTGTGAAATCACCTGAATATCTGTAGCGCGGTTGATACCCCAGCGAGGCGGATTAAAGGACCCAAGAAATGCGTCCTGCATCCATATCTTCCCCTTCCATACCATGCGCGGCCCGCATATAAATGAATCACTATGGGGCAAGGAACGAGAAAACGGACAACAAAGGCCCAATTAGGAATCTGCTGGAAAGCCGGCTGGAATTTGCTTTTGGAGGGATGGACGCCATATATTTGTGGGATTGGACATTGCTGTTATGACGTTGGCAGCATCCGAGCCCTCATTTGCTGGTTGAGACCATGGTTTTCCCCCCCGAATGTTGAGTAGCCCAGTGAGAGAGCGGAGTCCTGGAAGGAGTGAACCTTGGGGGAAATGGGTCTTTATGTTGATAAAAGAGAGCTAGCACAGGGCGAATGACATCAGGAGGAAGCGGGGGGGGGGGCCGGCTGTTTGGTATGCTGGGGCCGGAAGGCGGATACAATCGTCCCCGGAGGTGATTTGGAGTACAGCAGAGACTTCCGGTAAATTTAATGGGCTCGTGGGTATGTGCACAGAGTGGGCCCAAATGACCGTGCAGCACGGTGGGCATGGATGTCTAAGTTTCGCTGGTTTTTTTATAATAGCACCGGATGTTGTTTCGCAGCGTTCGTTTTTCGACGACACCGCCTAGAGTTCTTGAAAATGGCGAAGGATAGAAACCAAGTCTACAAAAGGGAGGATAGGATTGAGTAGCGTGCGTGCTGATCTAGCCATCTAGTGTGGGCCATTATTTCATGATTTTCGTTGTTTCGTGTTTGATCCTGTCCCCTTTACTAGTACATCCGCCCCCTCCCACCCTCCATTTTGCCAGCAATTACGAATCAAGTAAGTCTCCCACACCATAGCAGTACCCTTAGCCGGAATCTCGTGCACTTGAGGGAGAAATAGTTCGCCATCATGCACTCCTTCAACATTGTGCTGTCGGCCAACGCCAGAAATCACTCGCTTCCCTTGCTCATTCTAGAGTTTATCTGCAATGCAGACTGGTCGCTTTTCCAACAGGTTTCTCTCCCAGATATTCTTTTTATCCATTACCGCTTCCTTCATTAGACCACACTTGACTCCTCTAAGCCCTTCCCCGTTCCACTCCCAACCTCACAACCATTCCTTATTCAAGTCTGCTCTGCCCCTTTCTCATTACTTATCATTTTTAGTCCCTTTACTTTCACTCTTTCCTCGCTATCATGGGATACTGTCCTCCCTTTTCTTTTAGTTTTCTCCCGGGGTTATCCCTTCATTCCTGACTGGGGAATATAAACCCACTCCTGTGCATGCGGTAAAGAATCAGACTTCTTTTCTCTTTTCTCAGGCTCACAAAACTACAGTTTTGCTACAGGGGATACCATGATGTCTAAAATCAAGACACCCTTTCACAAGTCATGACCCAAGTAGTGTGGGGTGATAGTCCGTGAGAATGGCGCCGGAGGCCCGCGGCGGATACGACAGATCATCTGAGTATGAACACCGAGGCACCGTAAGCCACGGCAGAACAAAATCAATTGACCCAGTAGAGAGAACTGTGGATTTCCGTATCAATTCTTGGAGTTTTTAGGCCTTGGCTAGTTCATTACACACGATGCATGGAGAGTCGTAGGGAAGAGTGATCGCATGAGGGATAAGGCGACTGTGAAACCCGCAACATATCATTGGGATATGAGCCAGCAACCCAGGGAGCAAGGAGATGCGCCCAAGAGAAGTGTCAGGATTGTAAAAATTATACTAGTGACCAAATAAGATAATATGAGTGTGGTTTTGTTGAAACCTACACATGGGCTTTTTCGGTTGTTACCGGAAAAACAGGTTTGAAGGGTGGCAACCAGAGAAAATCAATCTTGAGATAAACACTTTTTTTCTTTTCTCTATGGTAGAATCACTTCTCTTCCGTAATAAAAAAAATTTAAAAATAAAGTAATTTTGTTAAAAGTTTACTTACTATGTATAGTTTAAAATATGCGAAAATATAATATTTACATGGATTTTCTACTACGTTTATTCTTGGATCCTAAAGGTCTTCCACATGTTCTTGTTTTTGGCAATTCCTTATTAATCAATGGAGCTTTTCCTTGCTGCTCAATCATCTGGCCTGCTTGTGACTGTTCCTCTGAACTTGTAGCAAGAATATTTTCCTTACTAGGGTAGATACTTATATCTTTATAGTATCTTTTATTGCCTAGACTTGATGTTAATATTGTAGAAGATACTGTAGTATGTGAGCCAGCTGCTGATGAAGTTACTGTAAGCAGACTGCACTTGTTCTTTATTCTGCCCATCTTGACTGCCTTTATATTCTCAATTGTTTGAATGGTTTGCTCTGTGTATAGCCATGTAGAGTGAACTTCAGAGGGAGCATAAGGGTCATACTTACTCCAAATATCAAAACGGTTTTCTGGCTTGAGACCAATAGGAAAAAGCTCTTCAGGTACTGTATTATGGATTTGCAATTCATCAATCCTGCCCTTCTTTATATCAAATCTTTGCCAATTACCACAAGGTAATTGCTTTATCAATACAATTCCAGGAAACTCTTTTAAGAAGAGAAATATAAGGAAGTTTTGAATTCTTTTTACTGGATTAAAGAGAGTACTCAAAAGATTTTTCCAATTATAAAAGATATTTGGAGAAGAAGTTTCAAATGGATTGACTGGTTTAATAGTTCCTGCCAGAGTACTCTCCAAAATGGCCTTGCTGTACTCTGCTGGTGTCCAAATTGCATGCCAAGAGGCTTTGTATTTTACTGTTTCAAACCCGTAATATATTAAGTTTCTTGTATGGCCATTGATTTGAAAGCAAAGATCAATACTCTCCATAATTCTCTGAAGGACTAGTCAGCATAGATAAGAGGTCATTGTACAATTCTTGTTCTGTCTTCTGCAGTTATCAGCCCAAAGATAAATATATAGCTTAAGATTTTCCCCTGAGTTCAAATAAGTATGTGAGAGAGAAACTACCTGATTTGGGTCCTTTTCTTGTTGAGCTTCAGTATAAAGATAATGATAGTAAATATTATTATTGTGATTTTCATTAACTAAACCAAATGAGTAGAACTTAAAAGGAAAGCAGAAATACTATTGTCCAAGCTTTTGGTGCAAGTTTGGAATTTCCACAACATGCTGAAATTCAAATAAATAACATGTAGTGTCTTGTAGGTATAAAGTTGATTGGCAAATTGTAGCTTCATAGAAGTCTCAACATTAGCCATACTCAAGGTAATACTGTATTAGTTCTTGCTCAACCTCTTGTAGCTTACTTCTACCAGTTATAAGGAATCCTTCCGCCAGCCTATTAACCTTTAAGGGCTGCAGCTGGGCCTTAAGGATTATCTAGTTGTCACAAATATCCTTGGCTGGCAAGCAGATCTTTATTAGCTAAAACTGCTTACTCTTCCAACATTGACGAAAATAAAATCAGGAGATACTCAGCTACTAATTTGCTTTTAGAAACTCCTAATAGAATCCATGATATATGTAAAAGGATAGAAATAGTACTTGATTATCCAACTCAACAGTTGTGATCTTTGTACTATTCTTTTTCGTATGTTTATAGGATCTGGTTGCCACAGGTTTACCTCTTTCTTTCACTAGTTTTGTTGGAAATGAGTGAACCTTTAATGATACTTCTTTTAAAAGACAATGATTGTATGGCATTTTGCTATCCCTATGTGGTGGAGAAATTGGATTTTGGCTTTGCTGAAGGTGTGTAACCAAAGTCCAAAGCCGATACTTTTCCAATATCTAGTACCAACCAAAAAATAGCTGGCAGACTGATACTAGAAAGGAAAGCAGATATTTGTTTTTCTTTATGTACTTAGCTGGCTCATCCTTTTCCTTAATATCTATAGTATTGAGTAATGTAAGAAAGGAATGCTGGCTATAACTGCTGTTTCGAGTTACCAGTTACCACTACTATCTGCATTGTTGATATGATTAAATAACTTGCAAGCAGTTTTCTCTGCAGCAATGATATAGTATAGTTGACTTTTATCCAACTATGTATTTGGTCAGATAATGCCTTCTCATTACATCTTTGCTGACAGGTACATGCTCTGTCTATCTTTCATAAATAATAAGCATACTTCTTATCCTATTAATTACTGTTAGCCAATTTTCTATATCTAGTACTAATAATAAGCTTGTAAAAGATGCTAGTTAGTGAGTAACCTGCATTTTCACTATAATTTCTATGGTTTCCTTCACTTGTCTTCATACAGTTATCTTCACTCAAGTAATCCGATTCATCTGTTTACTGTTTGTTCTTTCCTATTATTATATTCAAAATGTAATTTTTGGAAAACCTAACTAGTAGTTTCCTTGTTCCAGTTATTATCCTTTGCATCAGAGTCCCATTCAGTATATATGCTATCTTTACTATAGCTATCTGACTCTTGTTCTGCTTCATGTTCTAAATCACTTATAAGTCTTTTGTCTATTTTTGCAGTTTAGTTCTATTGTTAATTGATGAGATTTCAAGGTCTTTTTATCACTAGAATCAAGTAAAAGTTAAACAACATTGAATGGTAAGGTGAAACCTAATAGTAGCTAGGTATAGAGAGTAATACTATGATGACTAAATCATATATATTTAATTGTCATACTATAAGTTATCTACTATAGGTTTTCTAGTATTAAATTTTGTTGTTCATTTCATGAGGATTTATAGTGTCCTTCATGCAACGTACTTCAACAAAAAAACCATCTCTACTTTAACTACTCATAATACCACACCCATATGATCTATTGGTTTGAAACTAAGTTCTACAAATAGCCAGAAGGCTCTAGTATTTTTCTATGCAAAAAAATTATTTTTTGAGATATTTTACATTTTTGTATATAAAACAGGCTGCAGAGATTATCGGAAGCTCAAATATATTTTCTGAGCTATTAGGAATATGGTCTAGAGGGCTATCGACATAGTTGTACTAATATAAATGTTTTGATATTGACGGCCACTGTGTAGGTTTCTAAAAAACCATACTTATATTATGTAGGAACATGGTCCTGTTAGCAAGGTCTTTGAACCCTCACATGGCAACTGCACTACTCCAACCCATCATGGAAAATTCAAAATTCTATTAAGATAACTCAATTAAAGAAATTATAGTAATATACCTAGTAGAGAATAGAAAACATTTTTACCATTTTGTGTGATATGACCTCCATCTGCATTCAAAACTCTCTGAATTCTTTTAAATACTCTATCTATCCAAGGACTCAATGTCTTATGGGAAATTAATTCCTATTTCTCCTTTGCTACCTCAAACAATTCTGTAGCACTATAATGTCTTGTCTCCAGCCTGTAGAATTGCTTGGTATGAGCTCTTTTGAGTGAATCCTAGATATTCTCAATTGGATTGAGATCTGGTAAGTTGAGTGGTGAGGAAAGTTTTTTGTAGCTACAGTCTGCCTGCAATTTTCAATTTGTCTCACAACCATGCTAGTAGGCATTATCCACAATTAGGTAGATGTTGTTAGAAGGTCTATCCAGACCTTTTAGGCTTAGAGTGAGGCTTCAAATTCTTTTCTTCCCACTGTTTACCAGATCTATCACTGACTATTATATTTGTAAGACTGAGACTATAGATAATAGTTGCTTTATCAACTAAAAGAACCCAATTCTATACTCCTGTCTAGTCCCTCCTTCTTCTAATGAACTTCTTTCTCTTCTCCTTCCATCCTTTTCTCTAAGAAGACTTTTTTCATGATATTAAAAGCTTGCTACTAGCTTCGGATATGCTCTTATCTAAAGTGCTATTTCCTAAACCACTATTCACTTGTTTGGTGATATTATATAATGCTATGTAAGACCTGGAATTGATAATAGACTACTAGATTTCTCCTTGAATTGGCAACTTTGTTGAGTCTTCCAGCTCTTTTTGTATCATAGGTGTTTCTACCTCAAACTTTAGCTTTTATGACTATATAGTAGATAGTAGGCTTAGAGACATCTAGAGACTGAGAAATATTATTATATCGCATATCTGTATGTTTATACAAGATATAAATTTCTTGATTTAAGTCTTCTAGTAGTCTTCGAATATCTTAACTATCCAGGCGACCTACAGGAATAACCGGGAAATGGTCAAGAAAATTGAACCAGGCAGGGTACTAGAGTGTAGTTCTTTAAGTTTCACAAGAAAGTATACCATAAATTGTCAGATATAATAAGAAGTGCAGAGCTCCACCTGTAGAGAGTAAGAAATATGAACAACTCTATAGTTCTGGAGAGTACAATAGAAGGAAAAAGGAAAGTAGGATGAGAATGCAGGAGTGAAATGCAGGCAAGACGGCAAGGTAAGTTGTTGAGCTATAGAGGACAGTAAAAGAGAATTAGGAGATAGAGTAGATTTGCAAATTCAGCTTGAATAAGAGGGGTCATAGTTTATTAAGACTATAGGGTATAGAATTAGACAATAGTAGGTAAAGGAGAAAGGGAAGTGAGAATAGTAAGGAACAGCAGGATATTGTAGAGTTCTATAGAAGAGGATATTACAAATCATGATCTGAAATTGTATATAGGAGCCAAGGGGTATCTAGGCACTAGACATATAGTCAATTATATCAAGGCCGACATCCCACTATGCCTTGATAATAGGTACACCAGCACCTCGGAAATCTAACTAGTATTTATAGATACAAGAGTAGGTGCCTTAATATACAATAATCACTAACACAGATAACTAATCAATATCCAACCAGGTGCAATTCTTGCTACTTGAGTGGTTTAAGTAAGTATTATCTAAAGAGGCTTAAAGAAATTAATATATGATTTCTGAAGATATACTGGTATTATATAGTAATCCTCAACTTAAAAGAGTAGTCTGAAAGTGAGTATCTTGGACCTGCTTGGTAAAATTAAAGCTCTAAAATATGTTCAAATTGCTTATTAGATAGAAGTATAAGAATAAGTTACTTTTAAATATATATATCCTGGTAGCAAATAAGTTTGTAAAAAGAGACAGGTCAGAGCTACTAACCAAGTAAAATATGTTGCTTTGAGATATTAAAAGTAATATACAGAGAAGATATAAAGAAATATTATAATATGTGGGGTAAGAAAGATGTGGGAATAGAAGAGTGAAAAACAAGTAAGATAAATATTAGAGGAAAAGGAGAACAATCAAGTAAAATTTAGACTGTATTTGCTAGAATATGTTACTAGATTTCAGAGAATATTTAGATTGAGAAATATGTATTACTATAAGTAGAGGGTAATATTTAATATCAAATTTTTGCTTGATTTTGTAGTACATATAAGAGCTATAGTTCTAGCATAAAATGTTGCCTGCTTGGGGAGATTAGAAGGAGGGGAGATAAAGAAATGAGAGTGAGAGAGGAGGTAGTAGGAATTAGTACATTTATAGGATTATTATCTAATAGATATATGTACTTTGTTCAGAATCAATAGATAATAGGAAAATTCTACTAACAGCTAAAACCTTAATATAATAGTTAAATTATAGTATCATAGTACTATTACTCAGACACAACTGGCCTCGATAAGTCTCTAAAGCCTGTAAATATGGTATTCTATAGTGGAGCTTTTCTTCTTTTAATAGAGTCGACGCCTTTTCTGACCTCTCAGAATCCTTACTATATCACTATTTCCCCTGGAGATTGCATATGCAAGTGGTGTTAGACCATTGTTATCTGGTATTTCAGTATTAATATCTCCTCTTTGGAGTAGGATCTTTACCAAGTCCTTATACTCATGAGTAACTGCATACATAAGTGGTGTCAAGCCACCCTTGCATTGCTTATTAATATTAATATTCCTGTATTCTAGGAGTATTTTCATTACCTCCTGCTCTGCATTTGAGGTAGCATACATTAGTGGTGTTAGTCCACAGTTGGATGGTATATCAGGATTGATATCTTTTCTTTTCAATAGCAGTTTGATAACTTCTTTTCTTCCATCAATAGCAGCACATGAGAGAGGTGTTAGACCAAACATACATGGAATATTAGGATTGACACATTCTTGGTCTAGTAGTAACTTCACTACTGTATCATGCCCCATGTATGCAGCCCATGAAAGTGGTGTCCTATAGCAGTTATCTACTATATCAGGGTTGATATCTTTTTGTTGTAGCATAAGCTTAACAACTCTCTCATGCCCTCCCTCAGCTGCCAAAAAGAGTGGTGTCCGGCCAGAATTGTCTCTTGTATTGAGATTAATATCTTTGAAATCCAATAACAGCTGGACAATACTTTCATGACCACAGCGGGCAGCCCATGACAGTGATGTTAGACCCTCAGTGTCAGGGATTTCTGGGTTGATATTTCCCTGTTCTAGTAATAGTTTTACTATATTCTTATGTCCTAGCTCAGAAGCCTGTGAGATGGAAGTTCTGCCATAGCTGTCCTGTCTATTCTGATTAATATCTTCTCTTTCCAATAGCAGACTAACAATTCTATTATTACCCTTAGATGCAGCTATTGAGAGTGGTGTTTTATCATAGTGGTCTGGTATTTCAGGGTTAACATTCTCTACCTTTAGTAGTATTTTCACTACTCCCTCATGCTCCTCACTAACTGCCTGCAAGAGTGGTGTTTTGCCAAGAATGTTTTGTCTGTTGATTCCAACATCTTCCTGTCCTAGTAGCAGCTCCACTACTTCTTCATACCCATTGTAGGCACCATAGGAGAGTGGTGTTTCACCACTAGTATCTGCCTGCCCAGCATCTACATATTTCATTGTAGAAGATTGATCTATTTGTTTTATGTATTATCTTGTAAACCACTTGCAGACTTTATAATTGATTTTAGTTTATCTCAGAGACTCTAGGTATAGCTCTGAAGGGACTTGGTTTGTAAACTTTGCTAGTAATTAACTAACTGTGATTCCCGTGGTTCTTTGTACTTGATATTAAGGGTTAGCATAAGAGGAAGACAACAGGTGGAGGGGGGATCAGGGAACAGACTTAATGGGGGTTATCTGGTTTGGAAAGAGAAACCCAAATAGCGGTCAAGCTTCACTCAATCACAGGGAAATTGTCTACTGACTCTGTGACCAACACACAAGAGCCTCCGGAATGGTTAATACAGGCCCGGCGACAAGTCAAACAAAAGAGGGGGAAACGCAGAGGTCGTTGTGGTCGTGATTCCTAAAGCGTTTGCTGTTTTCCTTGTCGATCTCCTTCTCTGGTCTGCGAGCTGTACGAAGAAGTGAGGAGTGGAGGGGAAAAGAGGTCCTTTATATACCTTTCCAATCCATGAACACTTGTGTGGACCACCACCACAATAGCCCTCTCTAACCTAACAAATCATAACCAACCCTACAACACACAACTTAGGGTATGCAAAAAAATGATGTATCATATCATACCCGCAGAGGTATGCTATGATAGCAGTCATGAAATCCAAGAGTGCGGTAATACCCAACCTAATAGCAGAGTCTTTCTGGAAAATGTGGTCCCATCAAACATACCTCAGACCACTGACAATCTCTTAGCCACTGATAGGCAAGACGGGGCCTTACTTTAATAGACTTCTTAACCTCGTGACTAACGATAGCACGGAAAAATAAATGACTGCTTTAGATCACTTCCCCTGTGTTGCTATGAAGCCATGGCCCTTCGCTTCCGGTCCTGTCTAATCCTCTTCACTTCTGAACTTCCGATTCCACTTTTCGTTCCCCTCACTTCCCATCCCTAGCCTCACCTCCGATCTGCGTCACAGATAAAATTATTTGAAAACAATTATGGAATTGCCGGGAATTGGGTTCTTTTTGGGGACATCTTACATTAAGAACTGAAAGGGCGAAATCCAACTCGGAACTGAAAAGGCAAACAGCAGGAGATCTTCCCTAAATCGCAAAACTATAGGCAATTGACGCCTTCACACACACATGCAACATGTTTCCGGAAGAGGTTCGCACATCTTCAAGTAACGAAAGGAATGAGGGAAGACGAGAAATCAATTACCGTCGCACCCCCCAAGTCGTGAGGGCGTTCGTCCCGGCCCGGTGTCCACTTGCTGACCACAGGGACAGCTCCGTCTATTGGCTACAGCTCCTACTCAGAAAACCTCCCTAGTTGCCGCTAAGATAACCTTTCACAGTTTCACAGCCCGCGACCCCAGGGCATATGCGTGATGAGTCCTAATGTCCGCTGGGTACTAGCGGGGGGTTCTACAGACTTCCGGTTATATGGGTGGAAGAGCCCTAGTATAAATTTCTACAGAAGCTATAAACACTGGTGGGTAGCGCAGTGGATTTCTTTAACAATACCGGTATATTGTTTCCTGCGTTAGTTGGCTGACTGGGAGCCACAGCGGTCGGTGCCAATAAACACAACATTACCCCACCTCCCATTTACTGCGTTCTCCCAGTTGCGTTATCCCCTAGTCCGAAAGCAGCTTTAGCCCGCGGTATTCAACAACGAAGCGGAGCGGGAGCGCTACCCACCACCGTAGGATGTGGGATTCGGCAAGGACAGTCGGGGGAGAGAGGAGAGACATGTAGGGGAAGACAACCGGGGAGTATACGCCGACAGGCACGGTCGGGAACCTTGGGGAACGCGAAGAGACCGGGGTTCCGGAAGAGAATCTGCTGCTGCGAAAAAAGCCCCCTACGAGCAGAGAGGTTGGGAGGGCATCCTCATCCATGGATAACACCCAACACTAGCCGACCGAAGCAGAATCCTAACTACCAATAATGGTTCCTCCCAAGCTCTTACCCTTACGGATCTTGGCCCAATCTCACCAACCGATTCCTCCAACTGCAAAACCCATCCAGTCAGTACTAGTGACATTCAAGGGTAACTTTAACCGCTAATATGAGGCCAGAAGCCGTGGAATGGAAGTGACTAACCGCCCTCCGCTACAATTTCCTCATTTCAGGAAAGCCGTCAACTAGACTATAGTGCAAGTAGAACCAAACCTGGACCTCGAAGCCAGCCAAATCCGATGTTAAATCAGTCAATAGAAGCCACAAATTTCAATGAAAAAAAAACCTTGGAGATGTAGATAGTTCTGAGCAGAAGAACATAGTGGTTTTTTTTTTTAGAAATAATGTGTTTCTATTGAGTGTGATTCAAGATAAAAGTGTGAAATTTTTGGTGAGAGCGAAACAAGGGACCAAATATACTTAGAGCATGGTGAAAAAACTGAGAGGACAAGAGTGAGCTAAGATTATGTAGAGGTATACTTAGTGATTTATAGAGTGATCGGACACCCAGTCTTCATTACCACTTGTTATGGTCCAAGCGTTTTAATACTTTATAAATTGCTAAGTACCTTACTGTCCTGTTGCCAAGCTTCTCCTCCAGTATTTTTCTGACCCCACTTTTCACCTTCCCTTTGAGGAAGTTGCTTGTGGGGTAAACACCACACCTCCTCCCACAATCCTTCCCTTCCTGCGAACTTGGTAGCTTCATAGCCTCTTTGGGTTGGACCCCTCCTCATGGGCTTCATAAGATTTCGCCATGGGCCTGCTACTTTCTGTTTAGTTAAAATTTTATCTCCTCTTTGCACTTTTATCTCCCTCATGGTTGGGTTCACCTGGTACTGGTTCACTGGTATTGCACTTGCTCTGGAGTTCCTCCTTTCGTCTAGCCAGCCGCTACTTGTCCTCCTCACACTAGGGGCCTCCTCGCCAGGCAGGTTCCTTAAAAGGTATTTACAAACTGGTTCCTAGTGACGTATAGGGGTTTTGGTTGCACATATGGGACTATGGGTTCGTATAGTTGTCTAGGGGTTGGGAGGGTTAATTGGTGGAGGTTCTGCATAACAGAATTCTATGGAAAGTGATGGAAGGTTGTGGCTGCGCATGAGGAAGGTGCTAGGGGTGTTGGGACTTTTCAGTGGAGGAGTTTTTCTTTGTTATATAAAGGGGTATACCCCTTTGTAATTTTCTTTCCTCATGCAACCTGGTAATTTCCTGCCTACACCTGCACTTAGAAATTACATCTTTGTCTCTTTTTCACATCTATGGAAACCATGAACCCTGATCCTGAATCCTGGAACCATGTCCCTAACCCCTCTATGCTTTAATACAAATGGCTTTCAAATATATACTCATACCTGACACTTGTTCTATCTACTATGGTGTGCCTTGAACCACCTGCTCTTGACCGCACATAGACCCTACCCATTACACAAGGTTGTATCCACAAGGATCCAACCTATACCACATTATGTCATATTCACTCAAGGTGCCTGCTAAGCTCTTCACTCAACTGAATGAAACTACTAGCCTGTCCCATGAATGGCTGTCCAATCTGAACCATGACCAGAGATACAACCCTTTCACCTACCTCCATGATATTCTCCTCCAAACAGCGAATCTGGCCATACCCACCGAGCCCCTTGCCAATGAATGGTTAGAACAATAACTCTATACCCTGATTGTAGAACTCTTAACCATCTACCTCAAAGACCAAGGGCTTGAGTCCCACCTCACAACTACAGAACAAGATCTCACACATACCAATATGACTGTTACCTCACCCAATAACACTCTTGCTAATACTCTTGCAGGTCCTGCTACAGGATTGAGTGGTAGCAAGAAAGCTATAATGCTCAACCCCAAGAGGTCTGAGGGTACTATAGACAAATAATATCCTCTAACCACCCAGCTTCATATCAAACTCCATCGACACAACTATCAGTTTGACAGTGAACAACCCCATCTAACATATACTATTAGTTTCATAACTGGGTCTACGTTCCTGCAAGTACAATCCAATATCACTACTGAGTGTATCAACTGTACTGACACAGAGGTCCTGTTAATGGAACTGGAACAAGCATTTAGAGTTCTAAACACTATTACAATAGCAGAAAGTGAATAAGGGACATGGTTCGGAAGAACCAAATATTTATAGAATACATCACTGACTTTCAGTGCTTGGCTGCTGACAGCAATCAGAATGAGTCAGCTTAGTGAGATATGTTTTACCGAGGCCTCTGTTGTTAACCTGAAAGATCCTCTGACCAGCATTGCTAACTCCCTAGAGATTCTGATGGCTTATGGCAACTTGTTAAAGCAGTTAGACAATAATGTCTAGACCCATGTGGCTGCCAAGAAAGGTTCCTCCTCCTTCTCCTCCCTCAAGTGCACTCCTGCAACTGCCCAGACTTGATCAGCCCCTTCTCCTTTGGCTACCACTACTACTACTGGCACTACGTCTAGTTGCATGGACCCATCCTTAGGATGAGGAACCTTGACCAATGCCCAATAGGATGACAGAATAAGAAGAGTCCTCTCCTGCCATCATGGAGTGCATAGCCATATGGTAAGACAGTGCCCAAATAAGAGACCTCATCATGTACAAAGTGCTAGCACCTCCCCTTTTGACACTCTAGTAATTATAGATAGTACCTGCCTTGAGGCTGAGTAGTCAGAAAACTAGTCATCCTATTTGCACAATACAGCACTGATATGTAGCATGTTATGCCTTTCTCTTGTTTATCTATATCTGGTTTGTCTTTAAATCAAATGGTTATCAGAATTGTAGATAACCACTTGGTGATTGCCTGTAATAGTATAGACAACTAAAACATGATCCATTCGTATATCCTTACTGACTCTGGAGCAACTGGCTACGTATTCATAGATAGAGGCTTTGCTTGCCTGCATAGCCTTTCCCTCTGCAAAGTAAAAGAAACTATCCTGTTGGCAGTAATTGATGGAAAACTAATTAGTTCCAGCATGATCATCTACCCAACTCAAATAGAATCAAAAATCACTAACCATCTAGAGGCACTGTAGGCTTTCATCACCAAGCTAGTGGAATACCTACTGACTGTCCGTATCTCCTGGTTAAAACAACAGGATATAACAATCCATGTGGCCAGTAACTCCATTATCTTTGAATCAGACTACTCCTTGAAAACTGCACCCCTGACATAATGGGTATTCAGATACTAGACACAGATATCCTGTATTTTGTCAAACCATATGCCATTTAGCATGCTCTGGATTACAAAGTAATAGAAGAACACGAAGTGAAAGATATTGTTCTACTGGAACAGCATAACTTTATGCCCCTATTCCTAGAGAAAGAATACAACTAGCTACCTCCTCACCAACCTAGCAACTATGCTATTTCTCTACCACCTGGCTTCAAGCTATCTTTCAAGCACAAGTATAACCTATCTCCCGCAAAGCTGAAAGTGCTAAGGGGCTAGCTAGACAACAACCTAAAGAAGGACTTCATCTATCCCTCCACCTCACTGGCAACCTCCACCATGCTGTACATAAGACAGAACACCAGATTGAGGCAGTTATGTGGAGACCATTGAGCTCTCAATATGGGTACTATCAAGGATAATGGTCTGTTACTACTCCTGACAGAAACCTTTATGTAGATCTCTAAAGTCCAAACATTTACCTCGCTCGATATCTGTCAAGTGTACAACCTGATCTATATGAGGAGGGAGAAAACTGAAAAGCCTCCTTCCGATCCCGTATGGCTCACACCAAGGCAAGGTTATGCCATTTGGCCTCAACAATGTACCCACCACCTTTCAAGCATATATCAATAAGGTCCTACACCTGGGCCTAGACCACTTCTGTACATCTTACCTGAATGATATACTTATCTATAGCACACTCAGGAAGACCACGTTGAGCATGCCAATCTATCCTGGATCCTGAAGGCCTTGGCCAATATGTGGCTACCGGTCAACCTAGGGAAGTGCGAGTTCTATGTGGACTGAGTAGAATGCATGAGGTTCATCATCTGTATCTGATGGATTCATATGAACAAAGGCGAGGCAAAAACCATCTTTGACTGGCCTATACTGTAACATGTATGCCATGTCCATGCCTTTTTAGATTCCGGTAACTTCTACTGGTACTTCATCTGCACCTATTCCCATCTTGTCTGACCTTCTACCATGCTCACCAAGAAGGATTAGCTCTTTGTCTGGACCTCTGAATGCCAGCCGGCGATGGGAGAGCATAAGACCACATTCAGCACTGCTTCAGTTCTGGCCCAGTTCAACCTATTCAAGGAAGTCATTATTGATACAGATGCTTCAGACTTTGTATCAACAGGTATTATGTCTCAAAGTGACCACACAGGTACGCTCTACCCTTGGACCCCCTACCCTAAGAAGCACACCCTGGCCAAACGCAATTACAATATCTACGACACAGAACTGATAGTAGTGGTATATGGCTTCGAGGAATAGAGAAGTGACATTAGCCACTGAAAAGTTCCAATTTTAACTGTCTACTCTAACTTGAAATGCTGTAATAGGCAGGGTCTGTGTGGGATCAGGAGTAGATAGTCCAAGGCACACCACAGTAGATTGGACAAGAGAAGGGTACAAGTTGAATAACAAGACATAGTTGTATCAGAGCGGGAGAGGTTTCAGAACAAGGTTCCAGAAAGCAGGGTCAGTGTTCACAAGTTCCTGTGATACAAGAAGAAAACACAAATATAATTTCTAAATGCACGTGGAGGTAGGAAATTACCCAGTTGTGTAAAGAAAGGAAATTACAGAGGAGCACCTCCTTTTATATAATTACAGAAATCCTCCTGCTAACAAATCTCAATACAATTGACAACTTTCTTCCCCAAAGCCCTATTCTTCCATCACTTTCTATTGGGTTTTATTATACAGAATCTCTGCTAGGCCACACTTCCAAGTGTCCAGTAACTGTACAACCTCATATTCTTATATATGCAACGAATAACCCAATATGCTTGTACCCTGGTCAGGTGGCCATGACACTAGCTATACTCTCTTACCATGAAGCCTTCTGAGATGTATGGTCATTACTCTGGAAGCGAACTGGGCTTATTTCGATATCCATGGTAAAAGTTATCCATAAGCTATAACCTGTTTACCATCTCCACAGGTTGCTAGGTGGTTTGCTTGTACCCGCTGCATCAGACCACATACCACAAGTGGCCCCTCACTATCTTTGCATCTGCTAGCCTTTCCACCAGCCCTTCTTCCTCACTATTCACCTCTACAAGTCGCCCAGGAGGTAACTACGGCCCTGAAAGGGGGTCATAGTCTATGAGATCTAGGAGAAAAACATAGAAGACATTGTATATCTTCATAGATGCAAGGAGTTCTAAGTAGTAGCTATGCATACAAATCAGACCAATCACTGGGTATAGGCCAAAGTGCTCATTATCCAGTTTCCAGAAGGGCCAACCAGTTTACATGTTCTTTGCATTGAGCTACAAGCTATCTCCAACGTGATAGTGGGAACCTGTTATATATAAGACGAACTGGTATAGCATGTTGGGCAGGTCATGTGATCATACGCAAAAGGTCACGTGTTCAATCCCAGGGTCCATCGGAGTATTTGGAGAATGAGTTAATTTCTACCAATATGATGCCGGCACAAAACCCTCATTTATGCCACTACCGAAGGTTGCTGACTATGGGGTGTTTACTGTATCTTCAAGAGAGTACTCGTGGCTATCCTGATAATGTCAAAGGAACCAAATCGGTCCCTTGGCTATGGAGATAAACATATGCAAAGATCACGAAGACGGAACTAATGGATGGATTCCAACTGGGGGGAGGTCAGCTACTCTGATAGAAGTCCCCAGCTGCCCGGCAGGAAGCAAGACCAAATTTCAAGTGCGCTGGTGGAGGAATAGTGAGTAAAATCCTAATAAGGGGATGATGCCCAAGGGAAGATTGTTCACCCACACCCAGAGGCATGACAAGCTAGAGCCAGATGAAGGCCTACCACATGGAAGATTAACCTAGAGCTTTAGGAGCCCTAAATACGCTTACTGCAGTAGGGATGGAGTATGCCCCCTGCAGGTTGCCGCAGACAGATGAGGAATCTGCCTGCCTTGATAAGTCTGTTGTTGAAGAGGATCACTTCGTATGTAGAGATAGAACCAGTAGCCACCTGCCATGGTGAAAGAGTTTCCGTAACTACAATTAGAGTGAACACGTTGTGGAGAGTGATGGGACGCCCTTCCCACTGTTCAAAGAAATCAGAGTCAAGTAGTGTAAAGCTTTTTGTGGTCTGCAAAGTTCGTACAAAGAAAAGGCGGGAGGAATAGATAGGCCCCGAACACAGGGATGTGAAATATAAATATCAAGGTGGGTGTCACACTTTATCGACATGATCACCAATAGAGAACAGATCTTATCAATATCTTCGCTCTATGATATACTTCTTGTAATACATTTATCCTGACTTTTCAAGTGAGCCTTCCTAGCAATCACTTCGTCACGTATCAGGCCTTAGTCGAGACTCGCTTGTCTTTATAGTTGGCTACTGCCTAACTGGGCTTGCAGGCATCCCCGATTGGCATATTTTTGTTAATAACCCTGAGTGTAAGACATCTTAGAGTGGAGATGATGTTGTGTTTCCTTGATAGACTGTGTGAACTGGGCCTCCTCGAGTTCTGTAGTAGGCCCTGCAGAATTAGCAAAAAATCTTATTTGGGGATCACAACGGTGCTTGACAAAGAATGGAGATATTCTGGCAGAATGTGCGGCATGGTTGTTTGTGGTGAACTCTACCATCGATAGCCAGAGAGACCAATGGTCCTGTTGGTACTTGGTATAGACAAGTAGGTACTGTTTTATGATAATATTTACCCATTAAGTCTCGCTGTCTGTCTGAGAGTGGAGTGAAGTTGAAAGCTTTCCTGATGCTTGCTGGCACTCAAAAACTATTTGCTAGAACTCCAAGATGAACTGAGTTCTCTGGTCTACTAGTAGGAGGAAGAACATGCTGTTTCCATATATACTTGAGGGATGGTTTGGCCAAAGTTGAGGTATCGATGGTCATTAAACAGTGGATTGAATAACACATCTTGGTTAGCTGGTCTAACATAGCGGAAATAGTGTCATGGCCCTGACTCCATGGTAGGCTAGTTACAAAGTCCATGAATATATGTTCCACTAGTTTCTTAGGAACAGGTAGGCAGTAAAGGATACCAAAGGGGACTTGTTATAAGGTGTGGCTCCACTGACAGTGATGACAGTTTTTTACAAAGTGGTCTACAACCCAACGCATGCCTGGCCAGTAGAATTGGCAGGACACTAATTTGTAGGTTTTGGCCCACCCAGGCTCTCCTGTAGTGAGGCGGTCTTGTGCCTCTTGTATCAATCACAGCCATAGGGTGTTATAGAGAAAAACATATAGTCAGTTGCAAAACAACAGCTAGTTTCAGTTCTGCCAGTACTCTTCAAGCATGATAAGGTACGAGTAGTGGTCTTCTCAGTCTGGTGCCTTCAAGATCTGTGTTGTAGTCAGAGCAGCCTTATAGCCTTCCATCCAGAGTTCTTCCTGGGGAGACACTCCCATTGGCAGTATAAGATTTGTCAACAAACCCATAGTATAGAGCTTCAATACCACCCACTTCTAGTGTTCCTTATACTGCTCTGCTTCCTTCTTAGTTTGTCCTTTGATATGAGTCAAACTATTTGCCTTACCCTTGAGTATCCAAGTCCAGTACTCGATATTGTAGTTGATATGCGCTCAGGAACTCTGATCACCAGGCTTGTCTATGCTTTAGTAGGCGTTTGGTCATGAAACATTTCCGGTTGAAGTGGTCTGTCATTACCATAACCTTACAACCAATGAGATAAGATCTCTATCCCTCAATAGTGTCTACTGCTACTATCAGCTCCTTACCATATATGTCATGGTTACGCTCCGCAGGGGTACACTCTCTTGAGTTAAAGAGAACAGGGTACAGTACTCCATGGTCATCGCGTTGTAACATGACTCTTCTAGACATGATGCCTAAGACATCCATGTCCATAATCACTTTCTTCAAGAAGTTTCAACAGGCTCAAACAGGGGCTGTAGTGAAGATGTTTTCGGACTTTTGGAAGGCCTACTAGCATTTGGAGGTTTAGACGAAAACCTAAGGTTTCCTGGTCCAGGTAGTTAGGAGCCACGCAAGACGTGAATAGGCATGGATGAAATGGCCATAAAAATTGCTAGACTCTAAGAATGTGCTAACATCTCATCCTACTTGTGATAGAGTGCAGGCAATAATGGTTTCCACTTTGATATTGTCCATATGGATTTCCTGAGTGTTCATGATAAATCTCAGGTCTTTGAGCTGGTTCACATGGAACTCATACTTTTGGGGCTTAACCTATAGTTCAGAATCGGACAAGGTTTTAAGGACCCAGCATATATGCCCCACATGCTCTTCCTCAGTCTCATGTAAATAAGAATATCGTCCTGATAGGCTGTGCGGAACCCTTCGAGGCCTTACTACAGAGTCTGGTTGATATATGCTTAGAAAGTGAAGGGCATATTGGTAAGGCCAAATGGCATAATCTTAGATTCATACAGGCCATATTAGGTCCAAAAGGATATTTTCTATTCTTCCCTCTTTCCCATGCATATCAGGTTGTAGGCTCTGTGTATATCCAGCCTGGTAAATATCTTGACTTTGGAGATCTGCAGGTAGCTTTCTGTCAGAAGAGGTGATAGACTGCTATGGTTGATTGTACCCACATTGAGCACTCAGCACTCCACATATAAGCATTATGATTCCTCCTTCTTCGTTATAAAAAGGATAGCTGAGGCTGCCACTGATGTGGAGGGACGGATGAAGTGGACTGCCAGGTTCTGTTCAAGCCAGCCCCTCCATGCCTCTAGCCCTTGGGGAGATAGATTGTACAGAGGTCCAACAGGGGGCTTGAAGCCAGATAGTACAGGAATGGCTTGGTCGCTAGTCTGGTAAGGGGATAGCTGGTTCTGTTCTTTCTCTGGAAACGGTGGTACAAAGTCACAGTACTTTAGGGGAACAATATCTTTGACCTCCTATTCTTCTAATACCATGTGGCCCAAGGCCTGCAGACTGGTATAAGGTTTGAGAAAATACATGATGTCCTCCTCTACACCCATGATGCCTGTTATGTCAGGAGTACAGTTTTCCAGGCAGTAGTCTCATCTGAAGATCATGGTATTAATGGCAAACCAGATCATTAGATCATGTTGTTTCAACCTGGGAATACTAATAGCCATGGGGTATCTGCCTAGCTTGAAGATGAAGACTTCTAGTGCCTCTAGATGGTTATTGATTCTTGGCTCTATTGGGATTGGGTAGGTGATTGCACTGGAACAGCTTAGTCTTCTGTTGATTACCACTAGTTCCAAGACCCCTTTTAGTTCACACAGAAGGAGGTGGTACTAGTAAGCGAAGTCTTAGTGTATGAATACATAGCCAGTTCCTTCAGAGTCAATAAGCGTGTGGGAATCAATTATATTTTGATTGTCTATAATATCACAGACAATCACCAAGCAGTTATCTTCAATTCTGTTTTCCATTTGATGCAAAGACAAACCATATAAATATAAACAAGGAAAGGACTTAATATGCCCTAGTGCAGTGCCATGTTCCACACATGGGATGACTGGTTTTCCAACTGCTCAGCCTAAGCATATGTGCCCTCTGGAATCATTAGAGGATCAAATAGGGAGGTGATTGCGGCTTGCATGTGACGGGGTCTCTTATTCAGGTACTGTCTGGCCACAGGTCTATGTCCTCTATAGAAGAGCCATAGGGCTCTTCCCATTCCGTCATTCTTCTTAGCATCAGTCAGGATTCGCCATCCTCGGGGAGAGGTCCTTGGGTCCTGTGGCCACACTGGTCACTGTAGTCATTATGGGAGCTGGAGTGGTAGATCAAGTTTGAGTTGCAGTCAGAACTCACCAGAAGAAGGAGGAAGCACCATTTGTGTTAGCTGCCTGGGCCCAAATGTTGTTGTCCAACTTCTTGTACAAGTTGCTGTATGTGGTCAAGGTTTTTAGTGGGTCAGCAGTAGTGGTCAAAGGATCCTTTAGCTCCAAGCTGAGGCAAGGGTACAGTATGCTATGCTTAGTAGAGTTATTCCAACTGCTGTCGGCAGCCAGATACTAGAAGTCAGCTAGGTACTCTGTGAACATTCGCTTCTTCTGGGCCATGTCCCTTATAACTCTTTCTACTATTGCTACCCAGTTTGAATACCCCAATACTCACTCCAGTCTGGTCAACAGGCACTCTGTGACTGCATAGTTGATAACTTTACTGGTAATATTGGATTGTACTTGCAGGAAGACACAACCAGTCAAAAGGCCAATGGCATATGCCTAAGAGTATTGTTCATTATCAAAACAATAGTGGTCTCCATAGAGTTTTGTATAAAGTTGTGTGGTAAAGGGCAGTACTTGTTCATAGTATTGGCAAACCTTTCCAGATCAGGAATAGAGACTTTCTTGTTCCTGCCTGGTTAGGCAGGAGAACCTGTAGGGACATTATCACATGCATTATTAAGAGAGATGATGGTAGCATTAGTATGGACAATGGATTTTCCTGCAGTGGCGATATAGGCCTCGAGACCTTCGCCCTCAAGATGGCAGATTTGGAGTTCCTCACTTGGGTTATGGAGTTGCAGTTGTAGTTGCTGGTCAGCAGGTACTATGGCTAGTATGGGCATATTTACCATCTACAGGAGGAGGGTATGAAGGTAGGTGTGTTAGTGGTATCTCTGATTGTGTTAGGTTGCCCAGCTGTTCATTAGACAGGCTGGCAGTTTGGTTCAGGTGAGTGAAGAGCCTGGCAGCAATCTTGAGTGGTCATGATATGGTGTGGTATAGGTTGGATCCTCGTAGACACAACTCTGTATAATGGGCTAGGTCCTTGCAAGATGAGGAGCAGCTGGTCAAAGGCATAGCACAGTAGACAGGATGAGGGTAAGGTACAGTTAAACCAACTAGTCATGGTTGTATCAGGGCTCAAGGGGTTTAGGAACAAGGTTCCAGGAGGTGGGGTCAGAGTACAGAGATTCTGGTAATCCAAGGAGGAAACCAGAATGTAATTCCTAAGTACAGGTGTAGTCAGAATATTACCAGGTTGACTAAGGAAAGTAAATCACAGAGAGGCATGCCCCTTTATATAACCAAGGAAATCCTCCCACTGACAAATCCCAACGCCCTTAGCTTCTTCTTCCATGCAGTCCCAGTCCGCCATCACTTTCTATAAGGTTCTATTATGCAGAACCTTGGGCAAGCTGTCCTTCCAACCATCAACCAATAGTACAACCTTACATTCTTATATATCCAACCAACAACCCAATACCCTTGTACCCTGGTTGGGTGGCCATCATAAACACTTCCCTACAAAATGCCTCTTGAACTATAAGCTAGCCTCATAGTTGAAGTTCTTGATGCCATTCAACTACAATATTGAGTACCAGCCTGCTAAGCTTAATGGAAGAACAGATGCATTGATGTGAATGAAAGGGCTGACCGAAGAAGAGGAAGAGCAATAAATTGAACCACAAATACAGGTGGTGTTGAAGCCCTATAATATCCATTTGTTGGTCAACATCACGCTCCCAACAGGAGCATCTCACCTGAAAGATCCCTAGGCGGAAGCTTTTCATACTAATCCAATTCCCACACAGATCCTGAAACCACTTGACCAAGAGGACCACCACTCTTATCACATCTCTCTAGACCAGTGCTGGAGAGACCAGAATAGGCTAGTGTTCTATGACCTCTTATACATCCCCCTCCCTGATACACTAAGGTTGCAACTAATTCAAGAAGCTTAGGACAGCCCCTCTGCAGAACACCCAGGAAGGGCCCAAACCCACTGGTTAGTACACTACAGATTCTACTGATTGGGGATATATTGAGACATTGGCTGCTTCATGATGTAGGATCACATTTCCTAGTGGAGTTACACCTCACACCATGCCTCCTTTGTTATACTGTACCCCCTTCCTTTTCCTGACAAGTCTTGAGAATATGTCACCATGGACTTTGTCACCAGTCTATCTAGGAGCCCAGGCCATGATGTTATTTTGGGCACTATGAACAGACTGACCAAGTTGTACTATCTAAGCTCCTACCATAGTACTATGGATACCCCGATGTTGGCTGAGCTGTACCTGAATCAGGTATGGAAACACCATAGGCTCCCTGCCACTATTAACTCAGACTGTAACATCCAGCTCATCTGACTGTTCTGGAAAACACTCCATGATAACTTGCAAGTATATGGAAAGCTTTCGACTATATTCCATCCCCAGATTGATGGCCAGACCAAATCAGTAAAAACTATCATCAAATAACACCTGTGCACCTATGTCAGCGGCACATAGGATAATTGTTCTCTTTAGCTACACATGGCTGAGTTCACTGCCAACAACCATGCCTTGAATCTATATGCCTATTCCTGTTCTATACTAACCATGGTTGTAATCCTGGTATGAACTTCTTGGAACCTCCTACTGGGCCTCAAGGGGAACTTGAGGCTGGATAGTTCACTCAGTACATAAGGGAAATAGATGTCCACCTCCCTTCCGAGATCACTTATACCGAGAATTGTCTATAAGAATATACTGATAGAGTATCCCTACTATGACTCCACTTTGGGGTCGGAGACACAGAATAGCTCAACACTAAGAATATTCCAACAGGTTGACCCTCCCAGAAACTAGAATACAAGCATTTTGGCTCCTGCATGGTAACTGCTCGAATAGGCACTTATGTCTACCACCTCGACCCTCTCCTCATCTATAAGAATTCACAATGTCTTTCCTGTTTTCCTACTAGAACTTGTGATTATAACCCTTTCCCAGAACAGAGCTTACTACTCCCACCACCAGTAAAAGTTAATAGAGAGGAGGAATAGTAGCTGGAAAGGATAGAACATGCGAAGAGGGTATGAGGCTACTTTCTGGATCTGGTACAATGGAAAGAGTACAATGAGGCCAGTGGAGCAGCAGCGGAGATGGTGAATAGACTACTAGCAATAGACGAATTCTACTGCCAATACACCAATAAGCTAGACCCCTTTCTAGAATGGCAGCCATGCATCTTAGGGGACTTCAGCATAGGAGAGGGGAGCTCGTATCATGGCCACCTGGCAAGGATACAATAGCATTAGACTTTTGTTTGTATATATTGGTGTGTGGGTTTACACAGTTGCCTCGAGGTTGGGAGGATTACTTAGCCAAGGTTCCATGTAATAGAATCTCATGGAAACTGATTGAAGGTTGCGACTCCCTGTAAGGAACAGGTTAGAGGCGTTGGTATTTCTCAGTGGAGGAGTTTTCCTTTGTTATATAAAGGGGTGTGCCCCTTTGTAACTTACTTTCCTCATCCAATCTGGTAATTTCCTGCCTCTACCTTCACTTAGGAATTACATCTTTGTCTCTTCTTCAGGTCTACAAAAACCCTGAATCCTGACCCTGAATCTGAGCACTATGTCCCTGACTCCCCCAACTCTTTATACAAATACATCTTCTTTGTATAGTCATACCTGACTCTTGTTCCACCTACTATGGTATGTCTTGGACTCCTTGCTCTTGACTTCCCACAGACTCTACCTGTTATAAAGGCATCTTACTTTTCCTCAAAGTCAATATTATTATAGTGTCCTATAAGATGTAACCTTGCTGTATAGCTAATAAGAGGTAGTAAAACAATTTCAGCTCTAGAAATAGCTTCAATATTAGTAACTCAACAACAATCACCACCGTGAATGACCTTGGGATTCTGCCTTGATGATCTGCAAATAATCTGCCCAACAGTGGAGAGTCCCAGAGTCAATCCGTTCACATTGTTATTCCATATATTCTTATTCGGAATGTAAATTGTTTAGCGAATATTGTAGAATCTATTCAGATGGTATTTGAAGAATTGAAGATCTGTAACAAGTGCTCTTTACTTATCTAGTACCATCACCACCTTGGATAGAATTGTAGGATACTGAATCAAAAATCTTTGTAGCTTGTTCTCCCACTATCTTTGCTGATTTTCCTTAATTTGTCAAAATTGTATCTACTATTTAACATATATACAACTAATATGGAGACAAGCTATAATCATCGCATTTTGCAATCTGCTTAACAATAGCATTTTCCTTCTTATTGCTGAATATCTGCCCATCAGGATAACATTAATTTGCAGGTTGGGTATGTTCATGAAACAGGTTATTCAGTTTAGTATTCAATATAGTATATAGTTGAATAGTGCTGTGAATCAAGAGCCCAGAAGTGTTCCAGATAGTTTCACAAGTATCAGCTATTTTCTCTTCTTAGTTGGCTTTACTTTTAGACATTTCATAGAATTATAAAAGGTCCTGTGCTTGGGATGTAGATGAAAGTAGAGAAGAGGGTAGTTTCAAGGTATGCTTGAAGAAAGTAGGACTCTTGAATTGAATAGCTTGCCTTATATAGTTGAGACTTTGGGCCTATAACTTATAGAACTATTGAATACACTCTATCCATTGTACCTAGATCTACAACAATGGAATTAATGCCACCCTTAAGCCATTGTTAATAACATGAGCCCTGTTTGCAAGAATGATCAGTTATAACAATAACAATGTCAAAAATCTATATTTCTTAAATATTATTACATATACAAAATACTAGTCTTACCCACTCATGCTATTGATATCCTCAGCATGAAAAAATTCGGCATTGCTATTTAATTCGCTTTTCTATTCATAATCTATACTGAAATACGATGACCCATAACTAGGTGTTGACCCACAACACCCCCAAATACGTTATAGGGTAGGCATTGACGCTACTCTTCAAACACATCCTCGTTATACCCCAGTCTTACTGAAGAGTGGCTGCCTTTAATACGGCGACATATTATTCAAGCCGAGCATCAGTATCTCCTCCTTCCTCCGATGGCCGCTCCCCTACCGCCAGCTGTGCAGGCCGCGATGCAATGACCAAATGTGTGAAATGATTGTGGGGGGCACGATACCGGTCAACCTCTCTCCAACATACCTTAAACCACTTTAGAAGTCTATTGGATCCACGTTTGCAAATCAGCCCTACAGACTCGAACAGTTCCATCTACCGATTCCTCTATTAGCGCAGGTGGTCAGCCCCGATGGCTGGATGCGTGATCGAGAGGGGGTGCTTCCCCAAAGAATTGTGGACCAGCTTCCTTTTATAAAGTCCCAAAGTTCCCACCGTTAATAAGTTCCCAAATTCCCCCAGCGAAAGGTAGGTGATACAAATATCAGCGAGTATGCAGTTAGAATCCCTATAACATAGGGTATACTTCCACTTCCCCCAACCAGGTAATGTCTCTTTAATCAGGAACTCCATGGCTGGCTGGTGAACGGGCCAAATCTTCGAATCAATAGTCCTCACGAAAATCCCGCTCAGGTTTTTCGCCGTCTCCCCGAACCCACAGGGAATACAGTCGAGGTCCCGGACGGTCCAGTGAGCACACCTAACATTAAACGCGACCTCCATTTCCCGTAGTATAAGAAGTCTGCGGCTGCTACCGGTATATCCAGGATTCGTCTTACATTGTCCCAGTCAGTGCTTTTCTCCAGAATTTTGGTGTAAGATTCTGCTAGATTGCTCGGAGCAGGAGAGACAATGTTAGCAAATTCCTCCCGCGAGCAATCCTCACTATCCTTCAAAATCCCTCGAGGAAGAGAAACCCAACGGCATGCCCGGTTGGCCCTAGACTCAAGGAGATTTTGCAGATATTCCAGCCCTCCAGGGTTATCCCCGGCTAACTCGAACTCCTTTATCCCATTTTCTATAACATGAGTAACATCAGTGGTAATAGGGTTGACTTCGTCCTCCCCTCTCGGTGGGATCGCCGCTACCTGTGAACCAAGCTCTTGCTTGACCATGTATCATAGTAGGCGCGGTTTGTGACACTGGATTTCAACGGGGTAGCGGAAGTTTGTGACCAAGGAGACAGGTTACGCGACAGACGGGCTGAGGTAGAGTCACAGGTTCGCACTCGTCCAAGGCATATGGCACACGGAAAACCTCGCGACGCCGTGCCTCAGCTGCCGCCCTAACCGAGATTTTCCGCAATGTGTTGACCTTCGCAGCGAACCTCCGGCCTGTGGCCCCAAACTCATTCTCGGCGTATACATAGAGTACTCACTGATGCTTCTCTTGGCATGAACTCCCGGAGATGATGGGCACGGTACGACATACCAGGAGACTATCGGAGTGACAGGCTTAGTATGCCCAAGTTGTCGCTCAGATGAGTCGACTCCGTGATCCTCTGGAGACTCGCGGTGAATACAATACTCGATGTGAGGTACGCCTACGCGGACGGAAGCAGGGTGGATATCGGTAGAACGCAATGGACATGGATGTGAGAGTGTCTGGAAGTGGGGGTGTCTGGAATTTTACCGTGAATCTGTTGGTTCTAACCGCTATTAAATTGACTAAGCTCTAACAGAGCTGTCGAAAGCTGGGGAGAGTCAAGATACAAGTCCAACTAAAGAATCGAGAACCAACTCAAAGACTGAAGCCATCAATCCAAAACACGAGCTGTCTTATCAATAATACTCCCCACTCCTCGACACACAAATTTCCCGCTCTCCCCAGCAAGTCTGCCGCAAGTCCACCTTGCCACCAATAGGATTCCAGGGAGAGTTAGAGTCGACGGAAAGCAATCAAGGATAAAACGAGAGGGTCCCGCGGCATAGCAGAATACGCAGTAGAAATCTCAAGTATTCTAGAAGAAAGGCAGTTTTTCATCATTTTTACTTTCAGCATTAGGTCCCGCTGCGTGCGGCACCGCTCAGTGCTCCGCCAGTCAGAAAACTTTCGGCGTAGCCGTAACACAATCGTTCACAACCTGCGACCCAAGGGATGTGACAACTCGGAAGGAATCCATGCGAGACTGGTGGTGATGGGTTCTATAGACTTCCGGGGGTGCGGATGGCACCATCGCAAATGCCTGTAGAAGACCTTTAGGACAAATTGATAGGGCTGCGAATTTCCTACCACTAATAACCATGATTTCCCGGCGCTGGTTGGTCTATTAAGCTGTACCACAGATAATATCGCATACATATAAGTTAACATCTCACCCTGTTGGAGTGCCTATGGAGCATGCGGTTTGGAGGTTTGCGGATAGATGGTATACGGTCATATGTCCGAGGTTCTCTGTTCTACTGTTAGGGTTGTTACCTGCTGCCATGCGGCACCGGGTGTGGACATTCGTTTTATTTCTCTCACACCCTATGCCATGAGGCATATGGTCCGTTGTTAGAGGTTTATGAGGGTTCTGGATTGTTGCGGAGCATGGATGATCATGGCTTGTGAGGATGGTGTAGTTCTTCAGTCTTCGTGGTGTTCCTTTCGGTTTCGAGAGTTGATATGTGTTCGGAATCTCCTCTTCAGTTATTAGCTAGACGATAGACGACGGTTTCCGGGACCACACTTCGACACTTCCACGCCTGACTGTGCATCGAGCCTTTTGTTATCTCACTTTTGCTGCCTTATTCTTTCCTGCCTTCCTTCACATTTCATCATACCCCTATCCACCGAGTTCTCTGAGTTGTGTAGAGTTCTGGTCAGCAAATGACTACTAATTTCGAGATTCGATACAGAAGCTAGGAGGAAGTGCCCTGCACTGTCCGGGAAGCTCCGTCGGAGGAGTGAGGAAGGGCATAGGAGTGAGATGATCTCAACACCTGTACCAATGGGACCAAGCCGGAACCTCAAGAAACATAGAGAAACTAGTATACACCCCTGTGTTCCACACGATTTTCATGAGACTTGGAATGTACCAGAAATATTTGAAATCATAATATTAATTTTGGAATAATGATGATAATAACATATATAGACAACCTCAATTGAAGAACAACTTTAATTTATGGAACAACTGCTTTAGATCTGGAATTTAAGAGAAAATAGAGGAAACAGGAGAAATAAAACTATTATACAAATTATTGACCAAAAACTTCTGCAAATACAACATTTTTACATGTCTCTTTTGTGTCTGACATTGAGGAAGATAGTAGAACCTTTACTTTATTACTCTAAGTTGCTTGTAATATTGCAACATATAACTATTTATGGCTTAAAACCTCCTCCTATCCTATAAGTTAATCCTCACATGTTTAAGAGATTAGCCCTAAGCTTTACTTATTGTTATTGAATAAGTTAAGCAAACTGGGAACTATAGTCAGATCAGGTTTACAGAATGACTCTTTGATGCTTCAGATAAAATCTTAATCCGTAGAATCATAATTCTGGTTCCTCTCTTTTGTTCTACTAATGTGGTTACTAACAGAAGACTTAGGTTTAGAAATAATTAAAAAGTTCCATAGGATCAGAATATTTTGAGCTTATTACATACACCTTCAATTATAGTATTTAATAAGAGGGTAACTTTGAGGTATGTATAGTATTATTATACAATCATGTAATGAGATTGATATTCTATAATAATTGAATTGGAATACTTGTAACAGCCATCTCTTGACAATCTTTCTTTTCTCTCTATTCTAGTCTTTGCTTGTTCCTTCTGTCTTTTTCTGTATATTTTTTTACTTTCTTTTTGTTCCTTTTCGAGCACTGGTAGTATTAGTTAGGTTGTTGACCTACAATTTGGAGGGAAAATACTATAGAAGAAAGATACTAGAGAGTATTTCCTAAAGAATAGACTTGGCAGAAAAGACCTACTGTATATAGTATAAGAAAAATGAAAGTCTTCTCTATCTTCTTTCTTCTTTCCTCACCCAACCTGTTATCTTCTTCTCAGTACACACCTCAAATACACACTTCTCTCTCTCGCTCTCTCTTCTTCCCTCTTCTTCTCCCCCTCCCCCTCCCCCTTCTCCCCTCTCTCTTACACCCTTGACTATCCATGAATACCTTAAACTCTCTGGATGATCTTTGAATCCCCTGGAACCCTGAACTATCTCTGGAATACTACTGAGATCCTAGAATACTACTGAACTCCTGGAAAATCCACAAATACCCCCAAACCCCTTGACCATCCTAGAATACCACAGACCCTCTCAACTATCTCTGAATATCTCTGACCCTCTTGGCAGCACTATACTTGTTGAGTACAGTGTACCATGGATCCTACCTGAAATTTTACCTAACTCTGTTACAATACTAGTCTTAAGTTTTGGTTTATAAGATAGAAACCCACAAGGCTGTAGTATATTTAGATATTCTGAGCTATATATAGCCTGCTGTAGTTATAGCCACTTTATTGGTATAATTCCTCTAGCTGTTCTGGGTACTGTATTTTTATACTACTTATTGAAAACTTGATCTCTATTTTATACTAGTTTTTTCTAAGTTGACCATTGAACTATATCTGTATTTCTATACTCACATATGCAGGTCACACTTTTAGAAGTTAATCTTAATAATATTTAATAGTCGGTTACCCTTCTATTTCGCTTCGCTCGAAGTCGGCCAAAGCAAGTGTGACACAACCTATTTTTATTTTTTTCATAGTGAATCATAAACTATCATGCAATAAAAAAAAGATAAATAGGTGATGTCACACTTGCTTTGGTGTCACACTTGCTTTGGTGTCACACTTGCTTTGGTGTCACACTTGCTTTGGCCGACTATGAGCGAAGCGAAATAGAAGGGTAACCGACTATTACCTTTTGTCTTATATTTTATATTTGGAACCCAATTAGTGGATGAGATTTATTTTTTGCCTACCTATAGTGGGTTTGTTTCAACAGGGCATGGGAACTAAAGACCGGTCATGTGATCGCAAAATTGTAACATTTTGAGGGGCACCCGCTGTTATTAGTATAGATATAGGATTGGGAAAAATGGGGCTGGGGAAACAACCTCTATATCTTGTGGGGGCGCGGTCCTACCCATGGATACGACGCGAAACCCACAGACTAATGTGGAATACCGAGCTTTGGGGAGGGGTTCTCCAAAGCACTAGTAGCCATATACCTTGGCCCCCCGCCACCGACCTATTGCTCAACTCATGAATCCAGCGAGGCGGAACCAGCGACACCCAATAGCACCGCAATTGCAGCTGGAACTACGGACTCTTATGGTCCATTATCACTTGGTCAACCTGATCCGCAATCACCGGCGAGAAACCACCATCATGTGTTGTTATGAGCTACCCACTGCGAAGGCCTCTATGGGGGGAATCCAACTTCTGTTGGCCGTCAGTCTCTCATAGCAATTCTCGGTTCATAACAAACAGGTATGATAGTATACAAAATAAACGGCCGTTTTTCATCCTTGCCCCACCGCCCACCCGCGCATGTCCATTCATGCCCCCTGTTGTGCGTTTAATCCCTCTTCTGATATTCCAGTTCTGCATTTCATTTCTCTTCCTTTGCCGTCGTAAACGCACGTCCGATGCGCCATCTCCTAAGATCTATCTCGGGCCAAGACCTCATAATGCAATCTTACATTGTTTGGAGTTACTTATAGAATGATTAAGAAGTGGGTAATCAAGCGCGACTTCTCGCATTACGTAGCGGTATCATACACTGATTTTACCAAGTAATTATTGGTGATACCAGTCTGCCGAACAGCATGCCTTATGGGTCAGGCTCTGATCACTATGCGATGAATTTCGAAAGATGCAAATACAAAGGTAACAGAAACACCACAATCAACCTACATCCAGCTCCCACAATTCTAAATCCTGGCACAGATACCATCTGCCTCACAGAAATAAACACCTGGGACACAGCATACGGTATGGAAAAGAGTGTGTGGCCTCGACCCAGCACACCTGTTGAATGTACGAGGGGCCTCCAACCAATAGACCACTGCGGGCATTTAATCTATGACAAGGTGAGAATACATTTATGTATTCTCGGTGAAAGAGAAAGGAGATGATGCTCACCAGTCGTGCCCTGATTGGGAACGGTGTGCATATCACGCGTGTCCTGGATGCAAAACTATTGGAGGGCCAATAATGGTTTACAATGCGGTTGAAGGTAGTGAATTAAAATGGAACGACTCACGCGCTACCGGAACGGTTAATAGATACCTTGCTCCCTCATGGTTAGTAGTAATAAGTCATGTTACTCGCTTTCTGTGTTTGCCGAATGGTTGTGAAGCGCTGTGGATTAGTGGGTCAGGTGGAAAGAGTGAACAAGGGATCCACTAACAAGCTGAAACGCATTGCCACGTGTCAGCTAAAACCCGCGGGGGAAGGGACAAGTGCTCATACAAACTAAGGTGCGCAAGGAGTAATTGGTTAGCCCAGAGAAGGGCTACGATATGGAGATTGGCAATGCTTACCTCCTGTCGGGTAAACAAAGGTTATATTAATTTGGGGTGATCGGCAGCAACAAAGACTTTGAGGGTTTTCAATTACATACTATCTGCAGCAGCGGGAGAGAAATGTTAGCAAAAAGTGGAAACAAGAAACGACTGAAAGAGTGCCCCTTACCACCTAAAGGAAATACAAGGCCCACGATTAGCGATTTCCGCACCCTAGCCCCTGGAGTGGTTACATTCACTTACTCGCTAAAACACTCAGCGGGCCAGGGGTCAGCAATTCCCTCGTCCCAGAACCGTGGTGGGTCCTGTTCACTTACGTTCTACATCACTCAGCGAGCCAGAGGTCAGCAATTCCCTCGTCCCAGAACCGTGGTGGGTCCTGTTCGCTTACGTCCTACATCACTCAGCAAGCCAGAGGTCAGCAATTCCCTCGTCCCAGAACCGTGGTGGATCCTGTTCACTTACTATCTACAATACCCAGCGAGCCAGAGGTCAGCAATTCCCTCGTCCCAGAACCGTGGTGGGTCCTGTTCACTTACTCGCTACAACACTCAGCGAGCCAGAGGTCAGCAATTCCCCCGTCCCAGAACCGTAGTGGATCCTATTCACTTACTATCTACAACACTCAGCGAGCCAGAGGTCAGCAATTCCCTCGTCCCAGAACCGCGGTGGGTCCTATTCACTTACCGACTTTTCAACGCTCAGCGAGCCGGAGGTCAGCAATTCCCTCGTCCCAGAACTGTGCCTGGTCCGTTACACCTACTTCCTACAGCACTCGGCGAGCCCGTGGTCAGCTATCACCCGTATCAACAAAATTCGCTTGATTTCGTTACACACAAGCTATAGCATCCCGCAACTCCGCAATTAGTTATTAGCATCGCCACCTCAACTGTTTACTTTGTCCTCTACCTCCTGTGTCTCCCTCAAATTAGAGAATGTCATTCTCTTATCCGCCTCCCTCAGAAATGATCACCTACACTCTATGCCCCCGCGCCAATCCAACGTCAGCCATCAGAATTGCCCAGAATCCCTTATGAAGTTTACCTACTCTCTATAGTTCCCCCACCCCCAGCATCAGCGCCACGTCTACGAAAATGTGAAATTATCAGGAACTTCTACTTTCCTTCTGTAACGTAAAGCATTTTCCGGATCAGTTCTATTACCCTCTTGTGACCGCAAATTCACATACCGTCTGTACAACAATGTTCCCCCCTTGTTAGTTCCGTGTCAATCCGTTCAAATCCCGAGGCCCCCTTACTCGTAAGATGTTATACTCCTTCCCACTTATATAGGCTTTGACGTTCTTCTGCAGTAGCGCTCCAGTCATATCCCCGTCTCCCCGAAGAGCCGCTATGTTTAATACGGTGCCATATCGTTTATACCGAGCACCGACATCCCCTCCACCCTCCAATAGCCACTCAACTACTCCCCTCTGCCCAAGCCATGCTGCCATTATCAAATGTGTCCAATCCTGTGGGCAACAATCCCACCACTGGGAATGGAACCAGTACACTTGAAGCCATGTCTGAAAGCGCTTAGACCCAGCCTCACAAATCCGTCCCGTAAACTCGAGTAATTCCATCTGCCGATGCTGCGAATCTCGAAAGTGGTCTGCCCAGTTTCTCGCTGCGTAGTCAAGAAAGCCATATTTCTGGTCATAGTTCTCAACTGCCTTCCCTTGAACGTAGCCATCAGCATCGATCGCCTGTGGGTCATCTTCAAACTCTTCTAGCGCAAGATAGGATATGCAGATGTCGGCCAATGCAAAGTGAGAATCCTGATGGCACAGGGTATACTGCCAGTTTCCTATTCCAGGCGAAGATCCCTTAATTAGGAACTCCCTCGCGGTTTGGTGAACGAGGTAGATTTTTGAATCAATAACCCGCACGAAATGCCCACACAGATTCTTTAAAGTTTTTTCGAATCCAGGGGTAGGATGCCGGAGGTCCTTGATTGCCCTGCGGTCACGACTGATGTTGAACGCGATGTTCATTTCCCGAAGTGTAAGAGGTCTTGTAGCTGCTACCACTATATCGAGGATTCGCCGGGCTTTCTTGTGGTTTCTGCTTTTATCAAGAATCTTGGTGTATAATTCCGCTAGATCACGTGGTGCACTAGAAGCGATGTTAGCAAACTCCTCTGGTGATCCATCCTCACTACCCTTCAAAATCTCAAGAACAAGAGAAACCCAGATGAACGTCCGATCGGCGGACGATTCGAGGACACCCCGCAAATCCCCAAGCCCACCGGGTGGCTCCCAGTATGACTCTAGGTCCTTGATTCCCTCGTCTATGACTCGAGCAACGTCAGCAGTAATCGCTTCGATCTCGTCCTCCCCTTTCAGCCGAATCGTCGTTACTCCTGAGCCGAGCCCCCTCTCGATTCCGTGGTATGGGCGACTTGTAACGACGAGTTTCAATGCTACGTCGGAACTTTGCGACCCGGAAAGGTTGGCCAGGAGACGCATGAGTTGAGCTTGAGTCCTTTCTTCGCACTCGTCGAGCGCGTCCACCACGCAAATAACATCGCCGCAACCCCCCTCAGCTACCGCCTTGACCAAAATATTCCATAACGTATCCACCTCCTGAGCAAACTTGCTACTATTAGCCTTAAACTCTTTCTCCGCAAATCTAACGAGCGAATTCCTCTTCTTGAACATTTGATGTAGTATGGCGCAAAGAGCAAACGTTGCGTTCTTCTGTTCATCACTATCATCCTTGAAGAAGAAATAGCAAATGGTGGCATTCGAATGGGTTTTCAGATGTTTCACGAGGAACGAAGCGATGACTGATTTTCCGCAACCAGGGTCCCCTGACAGCCAGAGGAGACCTGAGGTCTTCGTTTCTAGCCAGTCCTTATACCTTGGATGTTCGGTACAAGTTCCTTCAACGGCCTCCCGAACCCGCTTCCGTTGCTCCTCGTAGCCCCCCCTGTACAGGCATTGCAAAATTTGGTCGTACAAGTTCGTGTCACCGTGGTAGTGAATGATGTTACCGGAGCCGTAGATATTGTTGTCGCCGACGTTGCCGCTATAATCGCCTCGAATACTCTGCCGGGGAGCGGAGCTAAAGCCGTAACTACCGACATGGTTAGAAATGCTAACGTGCTCAAGCGACATTCCAGCAGCATACCTTTGGGGTGAGGAGAGGTGAAAAGGAGTGTTTGATTGTTCGCTACTCATATTATCGGTTGATTCTTGAATTGTTTTTTTGTCGAATGTAAGGATCAAATGTGGTTGGTGCTCGTAGACTAACCGCCAGGAGAAGAGTTAGGGGCCGAAGTGTTGGGGAGATTTCAGGCCAAGTTAAACTTTTTCGGGAGGACAAAAGTGGGTGTGGAGCTCAGCCACTCCGAACTACAAGTATGTTTATCATTCACGCCGTGTAACAAGAACCTCGCTCAATGCAGCTAGCTTGTCATCAGGTCCGCAGATACGGGAAAACCAATCCTCAAACCGCACCAATAGGTATCCCTACCTACCCTATCATGTCCACACACACCGATGTACGAGTAAGAGATAATTCTCAATTCGCCTAAACCTCAATACAACGAGTGCAAGCCAGGGGGGGGGCTCCGACAGCTCTTGCTTCTTTGAACGCACCCCGGCTCGAAGAGGCTCAACCTTTCGTCCGGGTACTCGAACTCGAGTATCCAAAGTTAGGAATAGAAAATGATGTCACAAGTCAAGGATGGAGAAAAAGAAAGCCCTCGTCGGCATGCAGCATAACACGTCCTCGAGTAGATCGCAGTGCGGTCTCCACTTGAGTCCGGGGAATACCGGTACGAGTAGAATGCGTGCTGCGGGCTTCTCCTCATAATGGGCCCCACCAATCATGGTGCCCCTATTGGGCACCAACCCCTGTTCAAGGGCTTTGGCTGCATCACGAGTCCTCGCAAGCTTATGCGGTCTATCAGAAGATAAGGCGTACAGCAGTCGTACTCATATCATACGGTGAAGATAAGAGAAGAAGAAAAATGATATTCCCACATTATATTATCAACAAATGATACGACCCCTGTAGCCGAACCCGTACCGAACACCGCCAAATCGAACTTTGGCAACATATAATCCGTAAGAACCTTTTAGAGAATTTTTTTCAGCCCCGCCTCTACGGTAGTACGGTGTATCACGAAGACATCGGGTGCAGAAGAAGTTAAGCGAGCAGTTGGTGGAAATGCTGCCAGAAAGAGTGCATCGCCTGGCAACGGAGTCTTTTCCTAATATGGCAGACAGGGCCTCGCATTCAATATTAAAATTATTCGGACGCTCGGCGCAAGGACAGATCGCAATGCTCGCAACGACGAAGTGCCTGAATACTCGAGTAGAAGTCGTGTGGGGAGGTAGACTACGTCGTTTATGCTAGGTCTTAGTGAGGCTCATTCCATGTTATCCGCGGATCTGCTCAGAGAACGCTCCGTTAAGAGCTGTGTCTTTTGGAGACTCTTGTGCGTATACGTGTTCCCGGTATACCGGCAGCCCCCGGCACAGCTCTACTCGAGTAGAGTATGATCCTGCACCGTTTGCGAGGCTCCCATAGAGACTCCGAGTACAGTCGTTTGCCCCCCCGTAGGCCTTAGCTCATTGCAGCGTACCGCCCCCTGTGAGAGCCTGTCGACAAAAGAAACGGACACTACCCCCTATTTCCATACAAAATGGGATAGAGCACCTAGATTGGTATGCTTCCCGGTAGTTAGTGCTGAATATATTTATTAAATACGAAATGCACAAGCTCAACCAACAGCCACAGAGATGCTCAACAAACCCAGTAATCACAGTAATCAGGTGGAAGAGGAGCACGAAGGTTTTAACATATAGGATCGGGAAAAAAATTTGTTCTGCTTACCGTTGACAGTGAGGAAATGAAGGTAGCCGGCACGGTCGCAACGCTAGATTCCCATGCAAATTGCTGTCTTGGCAATATTTTTCGGATTGTCATCCGGACTTTAGAGCCCAGAATTTCTAGAACAGTCCCCATAAGTATAACACGGGCCTCAGTTGTGGAAGCCTCCCAGTCAAATTGCGCTACCTAAAAATAACCAGACTTTCCTGATATTATGGTGGTGAGCAGGCGCCTTTTGAGAATGGGTATTTTATATTGGAAATCCAGTAGGTGTCGGTTCCTTTTACGGTCAAGTTAGTGAGGAAGTGGTTTCTCCCCCCCGCGCCCTCCTTCCACACTCCCTCCCAGAGCTTCCGCGTTGCTGGAGGGAACTGGGGGTCCGCTCCCACAAAACAAGTAAGCAAGCTTAATACACGGTACAGTAAGTTGTGAGGCGGTGAGATACAACCAATCACACTATGGCTCAAACTCTCAATTCTACAACCCTAAATGGTATCTGAGCCGCAGCCAAAATAGAGTCTCCTATTATTAGATCGCGTGCTTCCAAGCAAAGGGAAGGGCGTTTTCAAGAATATAGATCTTTGAGCCGTACCGTACTAGTGTTGTGGTTGCTAGTGTGGCGATTGCTGGGCAAAGTGTTAGCATCCCTCCACCCCATGTCACAAAGCGGGAGTCAGGGCGGGACCCGGAACAGCAGGACCTAGGTGATGCAAGGGCTTAGATTTAGGATAAGATAACAACTTTACAAGCCATTCCTTAATAAGATAACAATGTTATTAAACAAGGTTAGGGTCAGGGTTCATGGGTTTAGGATTCAGCAGAGTTTAAAGTTTGTAAATTCAAAACTAAAAGTCTTGAATAGGGAGTATTATAGTACAACCAAAGAAAAACCCAGTTCCACTATACACTGTACTTGATCTGTTAGGGATACCAAGTAGTGGCCATAATACAGGTTTTTAATATAAAATTGTGATTCACAGTTTACTGCAGGAAAAAAACAACCTTGACAAATTCCCTCCAAATCCTTATAGTATGTGAGGTATTCATAGGTAGTTTAGCAATACAAATATCTCCAAATCTTATTGACAAGCCTTAAATAGTAATACAGAAACTTAATATCAATACACAGTATTCCTATGCATGGTCCCAAACAGATGGGTGGCCTTAGCATAGGATCCGACCTTTACCCTTGTAGAACAACCTGAATTCCAATAAAAACTTCTCAGTTAAACCCTCTATCAAAAAGGAAACCTGTATTTTTCTCATTCTTTATCATAAGATAGTGTACAGAGAAAATTGGTGTTTTATAAGAACAACAAGAGAGGGGCACTTTTCCTTTTACTAATCAACTTACTATAGGTTTCAGGCTATGAGAGCATACCATACTGTCAGATGGGTGAAAAAAGTATTGCAATCATATGGCTTGGCACTTCTCAATGAGCATGGAGAGCTAACAACAGAAGGGGGAGTTTCGACAAAAAGAGGAAGAGAACTTGATATGATAATACTATTTTAAAAAGACAATACTATGAAATGATCATTAGCGAGTTGGACCTCCAGGAGTCTTTTGTAAAGTTACAATCCTTCCCAGTATTCCATCAATTTATTTATATATCCTACCCCATGGTAGACCTTCCCATACCCGCTGTACAAATTGAATAATCTTATCTCATCTATAGGGGCATTGGTGAGTGTCCTATATGGCCTGCTGAAGCTGTGCTTTCCAATGAGATCACACATTCTCAATAGGTTTTAAATCAGGAAAATGGGCCAGCCAATCCATTCTCTTGATCCTATTGAGATGTTAAAACTACTATATAAAAGCTGAAGTATGATAGCTGGCACTATCCTTAATTGTTTGAATATCCATATCAAGTCTCTCCATCTCCTGATATAGTAGAATGATATAAGATACTAATATATCATTTATGTAACAGGTACTGGTACTAGGTCAGGATTTGGTTTAGGTTTCACAGTATCGTTTGATACTTGTATTTTTCGTGCGCTATTGGGTGATATGCACATTGTTTTATGTTTGGTTTCACTGTATCATTTGATACTTGTATTATTTCATGTGCTATCGGTTGATACACACCTTGTTTTATATTTGGTTTCATAGTGTCGTTTGATACTTGTATTGTTTCATGTACTATCAGTTGATATATACATTGTTTTATGTTTGGTTTCACAGTATCATTTGATATGTGTATTGTTTCATGTGTTATTGGTTGATACACATAGTGTTTTGAAATATCACTCATACTGGAGATAAGTGATATACTGTATTTAAAAACCACAGATTCCCAGAATAGAATAAGCATACTTCGACGGAGAGTATTCTTAATATACTTGGTTGAATGGTTGCTTCTTTGATCTCCTATCACAGCCTGTTCGAAGCCTCCTTTAGTAAGCAGCACTCGCTTCTTGTTGATCTAGAAGCCATCTGCTCCTATCGTACTACTATGTGACTAGGGCCTGGCCTGAACATGTTACATTTTTTTAATCTCAGCAAGTGATAGAAATCTGTCTGGACCAGGCCTGATTAACCTACGAAGCGTCCAACCAGAAGATAGCAGTGGGGAGCAGCAGAACCGATGAAGGTTTGGCTCTACCAATACGACACCATTAAGTCAGTAGAGACTCGAGGTGGGAAGCAAGTCCCACAAGAAGGCCTCATCAAAAGAAGGCAATCCAAGAAACCAAAAGGGCCAAAAAGTGACTTCTCAATCGATGAAGCAGAAAGACAATTAGCTCGAGATTTGGCTAAGCAGACCTTTAACAAGCCAACCGACAAGTTACCAAAGACAACAACAAGCCTGTCTGGGCTTTTCCCCTCTAGCCGCAGTGAAGGAAAGATGCCGGAACAACCACCAAAGAAAGAAACCCCACCCACCCATACACCAAAGAAGAAACACAATGATAAGGAGAAATCAGATCACTCAGTAGCAGCAGAACCTGCTGAGGAATCCCCCAGTGACTTTTCAGACAGTTCGTCGGATGATAGTTCTAGCAGGGAAGAGTCTGAACATGATATGTCTAAAGGAGAATCAGCTGCACCGCCTGACCATAAGGATTGGCGGCCAGGGCCAAAGGTCAAGCTTCCTCTGCCATCCACATTCTCAGGAGAAAAAGATGACCTAAAACATACCGCGTTTGGCCGATGGGTAACGACGACTTCCCAATACCTTATCGTGCATGACGTAGATAAGACAAAGAAAGGAAGTGGAGCATACTTTGGAAGTTTCTATTAGGCGGTAGCCGACTCTAAGGACAAAAGAGTCTGGACTAAGGCCCGATACGTGACAGAGCGGTTTCTACAAAGGCTCACTTAAAATGGCAAGAGGAAATGTAGGTTTGTATCATAGAACAAATATATTGATAAGATGTCTTCTCCGTCACTGATAATTTAGAAAGCATGGGAGGCACCACGATATTTATATTCCGCATCTGGGTGTTCGCGGCCTATCTACTCCTCCCACTTTTCCTGTGTGCGAACTTCGTAGATCCTGAAAACCTTTACCCCGCTTGACCCTGATTCGTCCAGAGAGCGGGGAGGGTGTCCTACCCCTCTCCTCATTGCCTCCGTGCTCATCATAGTAACTTGAACCCTTTCACCATGGCAAGGGGTTACTGGTCCTATCTCTGCATACGAAAGGATCAGCTCCGACGACAGACTTATCAATGCAGACGGATTCCTCACCTGTCTGCGTCAACAGGCAGGAAGCATGTTCCTGTCTTATCGCACCAATGGCAGTTAGGCCTCGTTGCGCTCAGGGTTGATTTCTCACCTGGTCAGCCCTCATCTGAATCGATCTTATCATGCCTTTGGGCGTGGGAGAACGATTGTCTCTTGGGTGTCATTCGGTTATCAGGATTTTCCTCCGCATTCCTCCACCAACCAACTTGAAATTCGGTCTTGCTGCCTGCATGGCAGCCGGGGACTCCTATCAGAGTAGCCGACCTGCCCCCGGTTGGTATCCATCCGTTGGCGCAGCTGAGGGATCTTTGCATGCGGTTATCACTACAACCAACCGACCGATTTAGTTCGTTCGACCTGGTCAGGATAGCGGACAGTCCTCTCTTGAGGATTCACAGAAAACCCCACTCTCAGCGATCTTTGGTGGTGGTATAAATGAGGGTTTTGTGCCGATGTCGTATTGGTAGAAATTAACTCATTCTCCAAATACTCCGACGGACCCTGTGATCAAACACGTGACCTTTTGCCAATAATCATGTGACATGCCTATTACGCTATGCCAGTTCGTCTTATGTGTAATACGAGCTCCCCTCTCTAAGAGTTCGGCACCAATGTCTAAAATCTATTTCTCTAATAGTGTACAAATTAAACTCCTTTAAGAACTTAGCAAGATAGGTTGAAAAACCTGCGCGCGTTTACTTGGCCACACCTAGGAAAACCTTCCCTGGTCATCCTTCCTCTATATCCATGGCATCTCCGGGTGCTCTCTGTGGAACCCTTTTACCAACTCCGCCGCATGCTCCAAATGCTCTGGTGGCTCTCAGGTGTTTTCATCCTCTGAGCACCCCCGCTACTTCACAAAGTACCTAAGTCCATGGATCCTCTTAGTGCATCCGTAAACCCTGCCAGGGTACGAAATGACCTTGCTTTTGACTATCTTTTCAACCTCCTATTCCAAGTCACCATCTATATCCTCTGGCGCTCAGGGAGGTTCTTCCCGAGCTGGTCAAACTGATGTACGGTAAGGCTCTACCAAGGATACATGGAAGACGGGGTGTATCTTCCAGCATTCCGAGATTTCCAGCTTGAATGCTTGGTTGCCACGTGGCTCCAGGATTTTGAAGGGCCTATATAGTCTTGGGCTAAGCTTTTTTGAGGGTTGTTTGGTAGGAATGTTCTTGGCGTTAAGTATCATCAAGTCCCCTTTCTGAAAGTTCGGTTGTGGCCTCGGTTTCTTGTCATAGTACCATCCCATTCCTTCTCTGGTTGCCTTTAATGTGGCCATCCTCTGTCTATGTATTTCCTTTATCCAGTGAGCATACGTAGTGGCTCCTGGATTCCGAGCTTCTCGCTCCTTCACCCACTCCGTCCCCGGGTAGTATCCATAGTTTGCGTAGAATGGGGTTAGTCCGTGCACACTCGTAACAGAATTATTGTAGGCATGCTCTGCTAGCAGGAGGAGTTGGTGCCAGTCATCCTGATCGTAGTTGACAAAGCTTCGGAGATAGCCTTCTAGCACTTGGTTGGTTCTCTCTATCTGCCCGTCTGTTTGAGGATGGTATGCCATTGACATCTTCTGTTTAATGCCTCAGAGATTGCAGAGGGATTCTGAAAGTTCTCCTGTGAAATTCGCATCCATATCCGAGATGATTTCCGTGGGTAGCCCATGTAGTTTCCACACTTCCCAGAGGAACACCTGGGCTACATCCTTTGCTATCGCATTTTCCCTTAGCCCTATGAAGTGGGCGATTTTGGTGAAGCGGTCGACTACTACCATGATCTGAGTGTTCTCCTCTGACTTCGGTAACTGTGTTATGAAGTCGGTGGAGATAGAGGTCCATGCCGTATAGGGTACTTCTAATGCCTGTAGAAACCAGTATCTTGCGTGCTGTGGTGCTTGGCTGTGTTGACACTCATCGCACGATCGTACATAGTTGTTCACCCATTCCGCGAGCCCTTTCCGGTAGACGTCTCTCGTTATGATTTCTACGGTCTTTTCCTAGCCGAAATGCCCTGCGACCTTGGAGTTGTGGCTGCTTTGAGCAATCAGCATTTGTAGGGCCTCGTCCTTTGGGATGAACAGCTGTCCTTTGTAGTACGGGAGGCCATTCACCAAGGTCCAATGCATTGGCATTTCCTTTCCCTCATCTCGGAGTCTTTACAACTCCTTCCTCCTCATCTTCCAGTCCTGGTCCGTCTCTCTCTTCTCCTCCACCTGTCTTAGGAATTCTGTGTCAAATTTCCATGCCGTCAACTTGATAACCGCTGCATTGGTTAGCATGGTTTCTTCCATCGTCAGGGCCTTGTATCATCCCTGATGGCACTGGTCAAAGTATTGGTTTAGCCCGCCTTCTTCCCTTAGTTGACTGGCTTTGGTTTGGGTCTCGACCACACTGGTGCCCGTGCTTCCGAATCCGTCCTGGCCTCTCTCAGTATCGTGTAGCTCCATTACATTGTATCGCTCCCCCTCGTAAATCCTTTCTATTACGAATTGCGCAACTCATTCACCCTTCCTTACATGGTAGTCCTGGTCCTTTAGGTTGAACAGTAACACCTTTACCTCTCCTCGGTAGTCCCGGTCAATGACTCCTGCCCCGCCCATGATCCCATGGCAGAGGGCAAGGCGACTTCTTAGAGCTACTGGGCCGTAGGTTCCCGTTGGTAATGCTAAAGCTATTCCAGTGGCTACTGTCGCTTCTCTGTGGGCAGGTACTACTGCTTCTTCCCGTGTGTAGATGTCATGTCCTGCCGCTTCGTTTGAGCCCCTTGTCGGAATTCCAGCTTGCGGGTGTAACCGCATAGCCTGGGTGTATTCAGGTTCGGGTGTCCTCTGCCCTAGACCAGGTTCCTCTTCTCATCCTACCACTATAACCATAACCTGCTTAAAATGTGCGGGGTTTAAAATTGAGAGCTTCGCGTTTTGCGCAGCTCCCCCCTCGGGACGGTACTCCGGCCGTCTGCTTAATGCATCCGGTTTCCCACCACTCGATCCTGGTCAGTACATGATTTTGAAGCTGAAATCTGCTAACTTCTGTGCCCACCTTATCTGCCTGGCACTCCAGGCCTTGGTTGTGAGGAAGTATTGTAGATTCTAATGATGCATAAATACCGTAATGGGTTCGTTAGTTCCCGCGAGGTAGTGACGCCATTCCTTGAACGCTTCAACTATGGTGAGGAACTCTTTATCATGAACGTCGTAGTTGCGTTCCGCTGAGTTGAGCTTTCGGGAGTGAAATGCTATCAGGTGCAGCCTCTTTTCAATGTATTGTGATGGGATGCACCCTAGCGCGAAATTACTTGCATCCGTTTCCACCACCATGTTCCGGTCTGGGTAGAAATGTGCCAGAATAGGCGCTGTCACAAACTGTACCTTAAGGAATTTGAAAGCCTCCTCCTGCCCCTTTCCCCAGGTGAAGCCCTTCAGGTCGCCTTTCAATAGCTCTGTTATGGGTTTACAAGTTCTGGAGAAATTCTTAATGAATCTTTGGTACAAGTTTGCAAATCCCATACAAGTTTGTATGTCCTTTACGGACTCAGGTCTCTTCCATTCCCTTATGGCTTTGACCTTTCGATCACTCATGCTGATCGCATCCGTCTTCACTATGTATCCCAGAAATTCCACCGTCTTAGTGTGGAATACTGACTTAGTGATAGACACCGCTAACTGGTATTTCTGCAATAGAGTTAATACCTCCTTGACTAGCTTGATGTGTTCTTCCTCCGTCCTGGAGTAGATTAGTACGTCGTCGATGTATACGACCACCCCTAAATCTAAAAATCTCCTCAGGACCATGTGCATGATATGTTGGAAGGTGGCGGGCGCCTTTGCTAGCCCCAACGGCATTACCCGATATTTGTAATGACTGTACTGAGTGCAAAAAGCCGTCTTCCACTCGTCCCACTGTTTTATGCATATCAGGTGGGACCCATCTTCTACGTCCGACTTGGTGAAGATACATGACCTGACTACTCGATCCCTGAGTTCACTCGTGAGCGGTAGGGGGTACTTGTTAGTGATAGTAACCTTGTTTAGCTCGCGGTAATCCACACATAGTCTCAGCCATCCGTCAGGTTTTGGCACAAATAGTATTGGTGCACCTGCGGGTGACTGGCTTGGGGTTATCTTCCCTTCACGCAGCATTTTGTCCAGGTATTCGCACAACGCCTGTAGTTGCTTCTCAGACAATGGGTATATTGGCCCCTACGGCGGCTTCTCACCTGCAACTACCTTGATCTCATGATCAAAGGTGTTGTGATTTGGGAGCCGTTCCACTGGCTGGGGCAGGAAGAGATCGGCGTACTCTCCGTAGGGTTTTGGCAGAGTTTCTATCACTACTGTCGGGGGGTCTTCTGGGCCTGCAATTCGGCCCACGTATCTGGCTGTAGGGTCCGAGGCTACTGTCTCGTCCCACTCAATGCAGGTTCCTTCATCTTCTGGTTCCAGGTGTCCTTTACACTGCTGCGCCTGGAACTCACCCCTGCTTGCATCCTCGGGAAATGATAGAGGATGTTGGTGATACTACCAACCAAAATCTATTATCAAGTCATGGATCCCCTGGCTCATAACATCACAGGTAATTTCTGAACAATATCGGTTAGTGTTAGGCGGTAGCCAACTGTAAGGAGAAGCGAGTCTGGACTAAGGCCCGATACATGACGAAGTGATTTCTAGGAAGCCTCACTTAAGATGTCAAGAGAGAATATAGGTTGTATTGTAGAATGAATATATTGATAAGATCTCTTCTCCGTCGCTGATGATCTAGAAAGCATGGGAGGTACCACTATATTTGTATTCCGCGTCTGGGTGTTCGCGGCCTATCTACTCCTCCTACTTTTCATCTGTGCGAACTTCGTAGACCCTGAAAACCTTTATCACGCTTGACTCTGACTCTTCCAGACAGCGGGGAGGGTGTCCTACCCCTCTCCTAGCTGCGTCTGTCCTTATCATAGTCACTCGAACCCTTTTGCCGTGGCAAGCGGTTACTGGTCCTATCTCTCCATACGAAGTGATCAGCTCCGATACCAGACTTATCAATGCAGATGGATTTCTCACCTGTCTGCGTGACCCTGCAGGAAGCATGTTCCTGTCCTATCGCGCTAATGGTGGTTAGGCCTCCTTGCGCTTCGGGTTGACCTCTCACGCGGTCAACCCTCATCTGACTCGACCTTATCATGCCTTTGGGCGTGGGCGAACGATCGTCTCTTGGGCGTTGTCCCCTCATCAGGATTTTCCTCTGCATTCCTCCACCAATGGACTTGAAATTGGGTCTTGCTGCCCGCATGGCAGCCGGGGACTTCTATCGGAGTAGCCGACCTCCCCCCGCTTGGCATCCATCCGTTGGCACAGCTGAGGGATCTTTGCATGCGTTTATATCCACAACCAAGAGACCGATTTAGTTCGTCCGACCTGGTCAAGATGGCCGAGAGTCCTCTCTTGAGGATTCAGTGAAAACCCCGCGGTCGGCGACCTTCAGTGGGGGTATAAAAGCGTCTTTTGTGCCGGCATCGTATTGGTAGAAATTAACTCATTCTCCAAATACTTCGACGGACCCTGGGATCGAAAACATGACCTTTCGCCAATAATCACGTGACATGCCCATTACGCTGTGCCAGTTCGTCTTATGTGTAACATGAGCTCCCCTCTCCAACAGTTCGGCACGAACCTCTGAAATCTATTTCTCTAATAGTATACAAATTAAATTCTTTTTTAAGGACTCGGCAAGATATGGTGAAAAACCTCTGCGCGTTTACTTTGCCATGCCTAGGAAAAGCTTTCCTTGTCATCCTTCCTCTATATCTGCAGCATCTCCGGGTTCTCCCTCTGGAACCCTTCCACTAACTCTGCCGTATGCCCCAAATATTCCGGTGGCACCCAGGAGTTTTCGTCCTCCATGCACCCCCACCACTTCACAAAGTATCTGAGTTCACGGATCCTCTTAGTGTGTCCATGAACCCTGCAACTATACGAAATGACCTCGCTTTTGACTATCTTTTTATAACGACCCAGCATACATGAGCTATGGTAGTCGGAACCTACACCCATACAGGTAGCCCGGAGGCGAACTGGTAGGAACCGGCAGGCAAGTGAGTACTTGACCTACGGAGACCCGATGGCTGGGGCTCCAAGATGAGCAGACTTAGTGGGTACAAGTATTTAGGTACATGGCTACACCCGAGATTGGTGTCAGCGTACTTAGGGACCTATGAAGGGGCAATACACAGCTAGTCTGGGTAACTGGAGAAAGGCCCAGTGTGTCTCTCTCCGGAAGTGGGACAGATAGGGTAACAGGAGAAAGTCCACTTGTCCACCAGACAAGATTACCCTACCCTCAGGACTGGGTTACCCTGCCTTGAGGCTTGGGTTACCCTGTTCAAGGACCTGAGTTACCCTACCTTTCAACACGAAGTCCCTCGGGGAGTTTGGGAAAAATGACTGGAATGTTTGTCACAGGAAGCCATGCAGAATACTGGAATCTGGAGTTCCGGGAGATGCTATTGGGCGAGCTACGCAGCTACGAAGAAGCTGTAAATTGGAGACATTATTCCTATCATGCCCCTCCGGCCCCGCCTTGAGGCCCGGACGTCATGGGCAAACGGTTGCGTAGTTGTGTGCAGTCTAGCAAAGGAGGATCTTTGGAGACCTGCTTGCAACACCGTATACGTTGCTGCCGTCCGGTCGACCGTAAGCTGTTCGCAGGATATATAAGGGGGCATAGGGTGGAAGGTGGAGTACCTCCTCCAAGTTGTTCGGAGTAAAACGGACCAAAACTGACGGAGTTAACGGGAGTTAACCGTGGGGGTCCCGAAGGTAGTCCCGGGTGGTGCCGCGACGACTGGGAACGTTTTGCACCTACCACGCCCAAGGATGTCCCCAACGCCATAGGCTCTGAGAGGGAAGTGCAGAGACACTAAAAGCATGATTCCTACCGCAGGTAAGGTGTATCCGAGGTAGTGGTCGTGGGTAGCGCCCATTGGATCACTCCTGGACCACCGTACCCTGCGGAAGACACCGGAAGCCCGAGACTCGTAAATAGTAGATAGATAAACCGCTCACGGTAGCTTCCGGCGTCAAGAAGAAATCAACGCGCATGGGAAGGGTGTCATAGATAGTCTAGTTCAGCAAGGGGTCTTGACAGTTAGCCACTGGCAAGTCCCCGATGCGCAGAGGTTTTCACTCCGGCGGGCAGAATGGAAATGCGCCGCAGAAACGATATGCACATATGGTGAACGCCGACTAGAGCGGGTCGACACATACATGCCCGAAGGGGGTGTCAGGAGACGTGTCGGACCGCCCTTAGCGGAGAAGGGTGTGCTCGAATAGTTGGAGTAAACTGATGGGGGAGTTTCTGGCATAAGATAAAACTACCTGAAAGTCTATGCGAGAACTCTCCTACTCCAACAATCAATCCTCTCGAGACCTTAATTGAGTGAAGCGTCAGGCTTAACGATATTAAGTTTTACCGTCTACTTTACTCTTACATCTGTGTGAACTTTTGGCGATAAGTTTGAAGTTGTTTGGTGCGGTCGCAACCTTGGGATCCATCTTCCTAGGGGTGCCCCCGTTACAGTATATCGTTAAGCGAGCTCCTCGCTTAACTCCTCTCCTGATTAATTGTTTTTCGACCTTCGGCACTGACCTTGCGTGAATACTGGTAACCTTGTCTCGAACAAGTAGCCCAGGGTGGAAAGCGCAATGGCTAGTATCGAACGTCGACCTAGAATGGAATCCAACTCGGATTCAGACCTTGACCTTGACGAGAACTCCGCCAACACATTTCGTGCTTCGGTGTTCGCGGACGTCCGCGGTATTGAATGGGACGGTCACCAATTGCTCCTGGAGGCCGCCCCTATTCAACTACCTGATGAATGTGTTGATCTTATGATTACAGACCCTCGCGCTGCGGCGCTTTCGTTCTTCCAAGACGCCGCCCTCGTCCACAACATGCTCCCTCCTCCACCGCAAGGAGTACCCTTTAGCGAGTTCTCCCGCGAGTTCGTCGAACCTTACATCGTCCGGGAGGTATCCAAGTCGATTGAGGATGCGAAGCGGGAACTGAAGAACTGGAATGCCCAGCAGCAGCAGGTGTTCCGTAAACAGATTACTACGGCAGCGGTGGAATGGATGAAGGTACAGCAGGAGGCATACCTGCGAATGTTAAGAGACCAGAAGGCATTGAAGGATCGTATGGCAGCGCTGGAAAGGGCCTTCGCGGGAGGTTATAGTATTGATGCTGAGAATGACGTACTGATGATAGAGGCGGCGCCCCCACTCCCACTTGTCCACACGAAGCTGGAGAACTTCGGGATGGAACTGGCTATGAGAGCCCGGGATGAACAGTGGAGGGCGTACCTAAGCCCCGTGGGCATACGGATGTTGGAAAGCCTCAAGGGGGAAGGATACAGTTATACCTCGTCCTTCACAAGAGCATCAACAGGCTCGCTGTCTGTCCCCTCCTCGATCGCCCGCAGTCGTTCAGGAAGTCCGGCGATTGGACCAACCGATGGGCGTCGGGTTAAGAAAAGGACGTCCAAGCCAAAGGGTATCACAGCACCAGATACACCTGACCCTACTCCTCGGCCGACCCCCGCTCCCATTAACCCCCCTGCAACACCGTCGGTTGCAACTCCCGTACCTCCTATTGCTGCCCCAAGACCCACACCTTTACCAGTTTCATTGCCCCCTCCTGATACCTTCCCTGTCGCAGCTTTCCCGCCAACAGTATCGGCTACCCCAGGGTACCGACCGCTGCGTGCGGCTTCACCTGGATTCTTTGAACAGGTCAGGCGCCAGGAAGAGCGAGCACCCATGGCTCCATCACGAGGGACTCCGATCCCCGGACCTGGGACACCCGCTCGTTCCGTTCCTTGGGCACCCGTGATTCCTTCTGCCCCCTCAAAACCAACTCTTCCCTCCATCCTCCCCACGATCACTAGTGGTGAGTCGGACAGCCAAGACAAGTACTGTCTGTCGGGCTGCAAGTCGGAAGAAACCCGTATGGGGTGGATTCATTACCACACGTACGGGTGCAGGAAGGGACCACGGACCCCGGTAAGGCACCGAAGAAGACAGAAGGAGGGAGACGGACGACCAACATGTGGGTACTGTGGGTCATGGAGACACGCGGGGCCCCCAATGCAACCTTTGAGTTGTCCAGAGCTTCAGTCGTTTCTGGCGATGACTCAGGCGGCTCCGAACCCAACTCCTGAGAGTGGGCAACGACCTGTTCCACCACCGGCATCAGTACCATCAGGGGCTAACCCCCCCGAGGATGGGAATCAGGATGGCCAGGAGGAAAGGTTTGATGGGTATGATAGACCCCGCGAGACCCCAGGTGGAAATACCGGGGGTAGTGGAGGTGGAAATGGACCACCTGTCGGTGGTACTACGGGAGCAGGTGGAGATCCTGGGGACTCTGACCATGATAGCTCGGATGATGATGATGCCGATTCTCTCCCCGACTTGACCCCTTTTCTCGGCGCTCGCAAGGATGACTGGAGCGACGAGAAGAAACGACGGTGGGACCGCCGTGCTAAGAAGCTGTCAAGGGAACTACGGAGCAGGGCGGCTGCACGACCATCATCTAGACAACGGCAGAAGAAGCCGGAAAAGCTGAGCGGCATTCCGGCGTTTAAGGGAAAGGTCACCGAACTCGCCAGCTTCTTGACGCTGGTAGAGGTTAAGTTCGAGTACTTTGCTGGGTGCAGGTTGACCGATATGGACAAGGTAAACCTGGTGATCCCCCTTCTAGAAGATACTGCCCGAACATGGTATCTTGGGCTGCACTCCCACATCAATAAGGAGGCAGCCAAGCGTACCGGAGTTCCAGTTAATAACAGTAACCCGTTAAGAACGTGGAAAGGATTCCGGGAACGGCTTGAACGGAGTTTCGGCGGTGACCAAGCGGAACGAGACCGATCCCTCCTTGAGTGGCGAGACCTAGTGATGAAGCCACATCACATCGATGAGTACCTGGACAAGATAATTGACTATATGTATAAGCTTAGCTATACAGACCCTGTGCAGGTACGAGATAAGGTACGGTCGGGCATTACTCAAGAAGTGAGGAACGCGTGGGCACTGAAGGAGCCCCATCCCACCGACTTGAACGACTACCTTGATCTTCTTCGGAAGGTTGGACACACACTGGAAGACAACACCCGGTTCAGCAACCGAGTTATCCACCCTGTCCAACGGTCTCAACCAACGGACAAGAAGGAGGATAGGTCCTCAACTTCCGGAAGGTTTAAAAAGAAGGATAAAGGTTCGGGCAGACAGAACCAGCGGTCTGCCAAACCTACTAATTTCAATGCGGGGAAACAGGCAAAGCCGGGGACTTCTGAGTATGCCCTGGCGCATAAGGAAATCCCGTCGACTTTGACCGAACGTCGGAGAAAGCACAACCAGTGCACCAAGTGTGGACAAACGGGTCACTTTTGGAGAAAGTGCACCGCGACGTCCCCAGTCGTTAGTTCGTCCAAACAGGCTCGTGGGTTGAAACGGTCAGCCCCGGTAAGCGAGCCCTCAGGTACGGACAAGCGACTAAAGCGCATTGAAGCGCCACCTCCGGCTACCTCGTCAAAGATACTTGAAGTCCGACAGGCATCACCTCAGATTATGGAGGTTGATACTGACGGCTCAGAATAGGTAAGACCCCATTCTGTGTAAGGTAGAACCTTAATAACCTGTATCCATAGACCCCTGCGGGATGGATGAAAAGGAGCCCCGGAAGTGGCTTCTGGGATGGGTAAGTACCCCTCTACTGCATGAACGACCCTGATGCTGACTACACCCAGGTGGTGTGGGCAGATAGATGTTGAAGGCCGTATGCGGTGGACAGGGTGATCTCTCCTTTGTGGGTTTTCAGGTTATTTCCTTTGTTCTAGTTATTTGTATTTCTTTCAGGATTTCTTTACTGGGACGGACAAGTCATAGGGTATTATTTTCGGTTGAGGCTGGGAGAGATCTCGCTCGCGGAGACGCTCGACATTGGGGAAGCAAGGTTGCTTCGCTTGGAACCGGTCCAAGAGCGGACCTCTACCCACCTCGGGAAAATTTGTTATGGTTAGTACAAGCGGGATTAGTTCAGGCTGGACTTGATTGAATAAATGATACTATGATCAAGTTTACCTGAGGAGGGTTTAGTACCCGAAATCATGCTGGCGTGATAGTAAACACCCTAGCTATTGATAAAACGATTCCCAATCCCTTAACGTTTACCGACCCGTTGTGGCCGCTCTTGTGTCGAAAGGCAAGAGATCAGAATTAGTAAGCCAAGATGACTAAGTCCCTAAGACAAGTGAAGAGGCAGAAGCGTGATAACTTGCCTCGCCATACCAAGTCTATCCACCTGAGGGTAAGGCTAGACTGGAAGATTGGAGCTAGACAGGTAAGCGCTGAGGCGCTCCTGCTACTCGACAGTGGAGCTACTGGGCCAGTGCTTAGTAGCCGATGGGTTAAACAAACGCAGGCACCATGTGTCCGACGAAAGGTACATGTGCCGATAAGCGACGCAAGCGGTAATCACATTCCGGGGTCAGGTCTGCACTATACCAAATCATTGGACATGAGAATAGGCGACCACCATAACGAAATGCGGTTTGAAGTCGCGGACATGCCCGACACCAAGGTGGACGGGTACCTACCTATGTCTTGGTTGAAGGACCATAATCCCGACATAGATTGGAAGACAGGATCACTAACCTGGCGCTCAGATTTCTGCAAGGCTAATTGCCTGGCAGAGCAGGGGCGGTTAGTGTTCATGACCGATGAAGAGTTGCTAGCTGAAGACCCTAGTAATGTGTACCTGTTGGGAATTGTACAATTCTCCGATGAGGAAGGTGCTGACATTACTGTCAAGCTACTCCCTGAGTATAAGGACTACGGGGACATCTTCAGTCAAGAACGGATTGAGGCCTTGCCGGAGCACTCAAAGTATGACCACACGATCGAGTTGCTACCCGGGACTCAACCTCCGTTTGGGCCTATCTATCCGTTATCGGAAAAGGAGCTTAAGGCACTCCGGGAATATCTCAATGACATGCTGCGAACGGGGAAGCTACGGCGATCCAGTTCCTCAGCAGCAGCCCCTATCCTCTTTGTGCCAAAACCAGATGGTACATTAAGACTGGTAATAGATTACCGAGGGCTGAACAAAATCACGGTGAAGAGCAAGTACCCTCTACCGCTGATGAATGAACTGCGAGATAGGTTAGGAAAAGCCGTTGTGTTCACTAAGTTGGACTTGAAAAACGGCTACTATCTTCTGAGGATGGCAGAAGGTGAGGAATGGAAGACGGCCTTCCGGTGCAGATATGGACTGTATGAATACACGGTCATGCCGTTTGGGTTATGTAATGCCCCGGCAACTTTCCAGAGCATGATAAATGAGGTCTTTCGAGATCTCATGGATGAAGGAGTCATCGCGTATATGGATGACATCCTGATCTACTCCGAAACTATGGAAGAGCACGTCGCGATGGTAAGGCGTGTAATGGAGAAATTGCGGAAAGCTAGACTATGTGTAAGTATGAAGAAGTCCAGTTTCCACCAACGGGAGGTTGAATTCCTCGGATATAGGATCTCCGATATGGGGATCTCTATGTTGTCGGAAAAGGTGCAGACAATCAAAGACTGGGCACCTCCGACATGCGTCGTCGACGTTCAAAGCTTTATGGGCTTTGCCAACTTCTATCGTCGGTTCATAGAAGGGTTCAGCAAGATAGCGAAACCCCTCACGGACTTGACAAAGAAGGATGTCCGATGGGAATGGACACCTGCATGTGAGCAGGCCTTCAATCATTTAAAGGAAGCGTTCACGTCCAAACCTATCCTAGCACATTTTGACCCTGAACGGCCAACACGGCTAGAAACCGACGCTAGTGACTTTGCATTAGGAGCCGTTCTCTCCCAGTTATGTGAGGATGAGAGATGGCATCCGGTGGCCTACCATAGTAGGAAGTTTCACCCAGCAGAGATCAATTATGATGTCCATGATAAGGAAATGACTGCCATCGTGGCGGCATTCAAGGAATGGGATCATCTGCTGCGCTCAGTAACGGACCAATTGGTGATCTATACGGATCATAAGAACTTGGAGTACTTTAATAGTACCAAGGTCCTTAACCGAAGGCAGCACCGCTGGGCTGAATTCCTGCAACCATTTAACTTCAAGGTGGTTTACCGAGAAGGACGGTTGAATGAGAAGGCGGATGCTTTGTCGCGGCGTAGGGACTACCGCCCTGAAGGGGGGAGTGATTTTCCGCCACAGTCGTTTTTTCGCCCCGGACAGTGGGTCGGGAGCCAGGAACGGGACATCTTGCGACCACAGGTGTTGCAAGTGTGCCAGGGATTTCGGCTCAAGTCGTCCTTTTTGGATCAGTTGCGGGTAGCGATAAGCGAAGACCAGGAGTACTTAAGGATCCTGAAGGCAACAGCTGCAGGTGACAAAGAGGTTGACCGACATTTCACGACGGAAAAGGGCTTACTCCTGTACAAGAACAGGTGGTATGTTCCCAAGGGTCAGAATCTGAAGCAGACAATCATGAAGGCAGAACATGACTCCCGAATCGCGGGACACTTCGGGACTTACAAAACCATTGGCAGGGTGAGGGCTAACTTCTACTGGCCTAAGATGGATGAGCATATCACTGACTATGTGCGGACATGTGATGCATGCCAAAGAAATAAATCCATCAGGCACAAGAAGTTCGGGCTGCTGGAACCTATCGATGTTCCTATGCGGCCTTGGACAGCAATTTCAATGGATTTCATTGTCGCGCTGCCAGAGTCCGAAGGGTATACCAAGATCTGGGTCATAGTAGACAGGTTTTCGAAAATGGCCCATTTCATACCCCTGACCACTGAGGTACCTATCAAGGAGCTTGCCTTGATATTCCTGAAGGAGGTTTGGCGCCTTCATGGACTGCCAGAGTCAATCATCTCCGACCGAGATAGCCGATTCACATCCAAGTTCTGGATGAGTCTGATGCACTTGCTGCAAGTGAAACTAAACGTTTCGACTGCATTCCACCCAGAGACTGATGGGCAAACCGAGAGGGTTAATCAGACACTGGAGCAGTACCTGCGTAGTTACTGCTCCTATCAACAGGATGACTGGGTCTCGCTGCTACCCCTTGCGGAGTATGCGTATAACACCTCAACATCAGAATCCACCAGGTTGTCACCATTTGAGATCAACTATGGGTTCAACCCACGAACAAACTGGTCGGGTGTTGTGTCTGACAACCAAGGGATACACCCAAGTAGTGAACTCTTGGTTAAGGAATGGGAAGGAACCTGGCAACAGATTCGAGAAACGATTAAACGGGCACAGGAAAGGCAGCGGAAATGGCATGACCAGAAACGGCTGCCATCCCCGGACTATGTTACCTTGGAAGATGTGGGGGCTGGGCGGGCTAAGAAAGCGGACCGCGTGATGTTGAAGCGGAAGAACATCCGCATCAAGCGTCCCAGGGGGAAGCCGGACTACCGGATGTTGGGTCCTTTCGTGGTCAAACGTCCGGTGGGTACCCGAGCATACGAACTCCAATTGTCAACCCGATGGAGCATCCACCCGGTTTTCAATATCACACTGCTGGAACCCTATCGGGAGGATCTGGAATCGGGTAGGATCAAGGAGATCCTTACCCCAGAGCTCGTGGACAATGAGCCCAGTTACGTTATCGCAGCTGTTGTCGACAGTCGCTGGTATGGTGGAACAAAGGCAAAGTTTCCGTCGCGCTTTGTCCAGTACCTGGTTTCATGGGAAGGCTATAGAGCTGAGGAGAACTCATGGGAGCCCTATGAGATGCTAGAAGGGACAGGCTTACAGGCCATGCTAGATTTCCACCAAAGATATC
>PYWC01000049.1:624917-689982 GCA_003182015.1 Tuber magnatum
TCGCAGGATATACAAGGGGGCATGGGGTGGAAGGTGGAGTACCTCCTCCAAGTTGTTCGGAGTAAAACGGACCAAAACCGACGGAGTTAACGGGGGTTAACCGTAGGGGTCTCGAAGGTGGTCCCGGGTGGTACCGGGGCGACTAGGAGGGTTTTACACGTACCAAACCCGAAGGTGTCCCCAACGCCATAGGCTCGAAAAGGGAAGTGCAGAGACACTGGAAGCATGATTCCTACCACGGGTGAGGTGGATCCGAGGTGGTGGTCATGGTTAGCGCCCATTGGACCACTCCCGAACCACCGTATCCTGCGGAAGACATCGGAAGCCCGTGACTCGTAAATAGTAGATAGATAAACCGCTCATGGTAGCTTCCGGGGTCAAGCAGAAATCAACGCGCATAGCAAGGGTGTCATAGATAGTCTAGTTCTGCAAGGTGTCTTGACAGTTCGCCACTGGCAAGTCCCCGATGCGCAGAAGTTTTCACTCCGGCAGGCAGAATGGACATGCGCGGCAGAAATGATATGCACATATGGTGAACGCGGACTAGAGAGTGTCGACACACGCATGCCTGAAAGGGGTGCCAGGAGATGCGTCGAACCACCCCTAGCGGAGAAGGGTGCGCTCAAATAGTTGGAGTAAAGTGATGCGGAGTTTCTGGCCTAAGATAAAACTACCTGAACATCTATGCAAGAACTCTCCTACTCCAACGATCAATCCTCCCGAGACATTAATTGAGTGAAGCGTCAGGCTTAACGATATTAAGTTTTACCCTCTACTTTACTCTTACATCGGTATGGACTTTTGGCAATAAGTTTGAAGTTGTTTGGTGCGGTCGCAACCTTGGGATCCATCTTCCTAGGGGTGCCCCCGTTACACTTTTCAAACTCCCATTCCCAGACACCATCTGTTTTCTTCTGATGCTCCCGGAGGTTGTTCCCGAGCCGGTCGAACCAAGGTCCCGCAAGGCTCTATGAATGATATATGGAAGATGGGGTGTATCTTCCAGTGTTCCGAGATTTCTAGTTTGAACGCTCGGTTGCCGTGAGCTTCCAAGATCTTGCAGGGCCCGTATAGTTTTGGGCTAAGCTTTTTGGAGGGCCGTTTGGTGTGAATGTTCTTGGCATTAAGCATCACCAAGTCGCCTGTCTGAAACTTTGGCTGTGGCCTTACTTTCTTGTCATGGTACCGCCCTATTGCTTCTCTGGTTGCCTTCCAGGTGTCCATCGCCTGTTCATATATTTCCTTCATCCAGTGAGCATACATGGTGGCTCCTGGATTCCGAGCTTCTCACTCCTTCACCCACTCCGTCTGTGGGTGGTATCCATAGTTCGCGTCGAATGGGGTTAGCCCTTGCGCACTGGTAATGGAGTTGTTTTAGGCATGCTCCGCTAGCGGGAGTAGTTGGTGCTAGTTACCCTGATCATAGTTGACAAAGCTTCGGAGATAGCCTTCTAGCACTTGGTTGGTTCTCTCTGTCTGCCCGCCTGTTTGAGGATGGTATGCCATTGACATTTTTCACTTAATGCCTATGTGTTTGCGGAGGGATTCCCAAAATCCTCCCTCGAACTTCGCATCCATATCCAAGATGATTTCCGCGGGTAGCCCATGTAGTTTCCACACTTCTCGGAGGAACACCTGGGCTACGTCCTTTGCCATTGTATTTTCCCTTAGCCCTATGAAGTGGGCCATTTTGGTGAAGCGGTCGACTACCACCATGACCTGAGTGTTCCCTTCTGACTGTGGTAACTGCGTTATGAAGTCAGTAGAGATAGAGGTCCACGCCGTACAGGGTATTTCCAATGGCTGTAGAAACCCATATCCTGTGTGCCGTGGTGCCTTGTTGTATTGACACTCATCGCACGATCGCACGCAGTCGTTCACCCATTCTGCAAGCCCTTTTCAGTAGAAGTCCCTGCTTATGATTTCTACTATCTTTTCCTAGCCGAAATGCCCTGCGACTTCAGAGTCCTGGCTGCTTTGAGCAATCAGTGTTTGTAGGCCTCATCCTTTGGGATGAACAGCCGTCCTTTGTAGTACAGGAGGCCATCCGCCAAGTTCTAATGCGTCGGCATTTCCTTTGCCTCATCTAGGAGTCCTTCCAACTCCTTGCGCCTCATCTTCCAGTCCTGGTCCGTCTCTCCCTTCTTCTCCACCTGTCTTAGGAATTGGGCATCAAATTTCTGGGCGCTTGCCCTGATAACCACTGCACTGGTTAGCCGGGTCTCTTCCATCGTCGGGGCCTTGTGTCGTCCCTGATTGAACTCGTTGAAGTGTTGGTTTAGCCCGCTTTCTTCCTTTAGTTGACTGGTTTTGGTCTGGGTTTCGACCACACTGGTTCCTGTACTTCCGAATCCTCCCTGGCCCCATTCGATATCGTCTAGCTCCATTGCCTCATGGACCTCCCTATCGTGGATCCTTTCTATTACGAGTTGCGCAACTTGTTCGCCCTTCCCCACATGGTAGTCCTGGTCCTTCAGATTGAACAGTAACACCTTTACCTCTCCTCGGTAGTCCCAGTCAATGACTCCTGCCCCGACCATGATCCCATGCCGGACGGCAAGGGCACTCCTTGGAGCTATTCAGCTGTAGGTTCCCATTGGTAATGCTAAAGCGATTCCGGTGGCTACTGTCACTTGTCCGCGGGCGGGGACTACTGCTTCTTGTAGCGCGTAGATGTCTTGTCCTGCCGCTTTGTTTGAGCCCCTTGTTGGAATTTGAGCTTCCAGGTGTAGCCGCATGGCTCGGACATATTCAGGCTCGGGTGTCCTCTGTCCTAGACCAGGTTCCTCCTCTCTTCCTACCACTATAACCATAACCTGGTTGAAATATGCGGGGTTTAATATTGAGAGCTTCTCACTTGGCGCAGCTCCCCCCTCGGGACGGTACTCTGGCCGTCTGCTTAGTGTATCCGGCTTCCCGCCACTCGACCCTGGTCGGTACACAATCTTGAAGTTGAAATCTGCTAACTTCTGTGCTCACCTTATCTGCCTGGCACTCGAGGCCTTGGTCATGGGGAAGTATTGTAGATTCTGATGGTCCGTAAATACCATGATGGGTTCGTTAGTTCCTGCCCGGTAGTGGCGCCATTCCTTGAATACTTCAACTATGGCAAACAACTCTTTATCATGGATGTCGTAGTTGCGTTCCGCTGAGTTGAGCTTTCGGGAGTGAAATGCTATTGGGTGCAGGCTTTTTTCAATGTACTGTGGTAGGATGCACCCTAGCGCAAAATCACTTGCATCCATTTCCACCACCATGTTCCGGTCTGGATGGAAATGTGCCAGGATAGGCGCTGTCACGAACTGCTCCTTCAGGAATTCGAAAGCCTCTTCTTGCTCCTTTCCCCAGGCGAATCCCCTTGGGTCGCCTTTCAACAACTCGGTTATGGGTTTACAAGTCCCTGAGAAATTCTTGCTGAATCTCCAGTAGAAGTTTCCAAGTCCCATAAAAATTTGTATGTCCTTTACGGACTCAGGTCTCTTCCATTCCCTTATGGCTTTGACCTTTCGATCACTCATGGTGATCCCATCCATCTTCACTGTGTATCCCAGAAATTCCACTGTCTCGGTGTGGAATACTGACTTAGTGATAGACACTGCCAACCGATATTTTCGCAACTCAGTTTATACCTCCTTTACCAACCTGATGTGGTCTTCCTCCATCTTGGAGTAGATTAGGACTTCGTCGATCTATACGACTACTCCTAAATCAGGGAACCTCCTCAGGACCACGTGCATCATGTCTTGGAAGGTGGCAGGCGCGTTTACTAGCCCAAACGGCATTACCCAATATTCGTAGTGACTGTACCGAGTGCGGAAAGCCGTGTTGCACTTGTCCCCCTCTTTAATGCGTGTCAAGTGGTACTCATCTTTTAGGTCCAACTTGGTGAAGATACGCGACCCAACTACTCGATCTCTAAGTTCGCTCATGAGGGGTAGTGGGTACTTGTTGGCGATGGTTACCTTGTTCAACCCGCGGTAATCCACACATAACCTCAGCCATCCATCTGGTTTCGGCACAAACAGTATTGGTGCACCGGCGGGTGACTGGCTTGGGGTTATCTTTCTTTCGCGCAGCATTTTGTCAAGGTATTCTCGCGGTGCCCGTAGCTCCTTTTCGGACAACGGGTATATTGGCCCCCATGGGGGCTTCTCGCCTTTGACTACCTTGATCTCGTGATCAAAGGTATTGTGGTCTGGGAGCCGTTCCGCTGCCTGAGGCAGGAAGAGATCGGCGTACTCCCGGTAGGGTTTTGGCAGAGTCTCCATCACTACTGCCTCGTGGTCTTCTGGGCCTGCAATTCGGACCACGTATCTGGCTACAGGGTCTGAGGCTACTGTCTCGTCCCACTCTATGCAGATTCCTTCATCTTCCTTGTTCCAGGTGTCCCTTACATTGCTCCGCCTGGAACTCCCACCTGCTTGCACCTGCAATGAATGATAGGGGATGTTGGCGATACCACCAACCGAAAGGTATTATTAAGTCATGAATCCCATGGCTCATGACTTCACAGGGAATTTCCGAACAATGTCGGTTGGCCCCAATTTCCAGTATGATAGGGGTTGTATAGCCCCTTCCCGCATTTTGGGATTGTGCGCCATCAAACCCAGCTATGCTAACTGGTGTGTCACGGTGTATCATTGCTAGCCTAAATCTTTGGACTAGCGCTTCTCGTATCGCCAAGATCTGCGAGCCCGAGTCTAATAACACGCGAATTGGTACCCATTCTCCTTGTATTCTTAGGTGGGCTATGCCTTGTGGGCACTCGTAGTGTGTTGGTGTGGCGACTTGAGTTTTCTGTCGGTTTTGTTCCCCCGAAGGGTTACCCTGTCTTCGTTTGGTGGACATTTTGCGCATGGTGATCAACAATCTTGGGTGCTTGTTATTGTGCCCACACAATTTCGGCCATTCAGGCCTCCTCAGACAAACTCTGTCCCATTTTTGTGCATCTCCTTTTCTATCTTCTTTCCCCTCCGTGACGATATTTAATCATACCGGTCTATGCCACCAGTGCATAGATGAGGGGGCGACTTTTCTAACCCGGCCTTAGGTGTTCGATTCCGGCCGTTGCGTACAATTTAAGGCGCGCACGTGGTTATTTGTCTCGCCTAGCAACCTGCAGCCTACCCACTCGCTGTCGCAGGTGGTGCCATCCTGGGACTGGGGGAGAGCCTTCAGGCGGTCCTGCGCTATCCTTACTCATTTCCCGTGCATGACCTTTGGAGGAAAGAGTTAGGGTGCCCTGAGTTGCCCCCCGTAACAGGCCCCTCTTCATGCGTGCCGGGTTTGAACCTTCTCTACCCACAGGGGAGTATAGAGTCTTGCCGTCCCGCATCCAGGTCAGGGGTCGTTCTTGATTGCATCCCCCTGAGCTGGGTTAACTTGCTCCGTTATACAGGCCTTTCTGCCTTTCACACTTCTGTCTCTGCCCACCCTCAGAACCCAGTTAGTGCGGTTCACGGACATTCTTGACTAAGCTGTTGCCCTAGCTCGCAACCTAGGTCGTGGTTTTTGTACAAGGCTCCCGGTTGTCCGATCTATCCCCCTTCTTGATCCGACAACTCCCACAGTCTAGGTGCTGGTGGCACATGGGTTTGGTTCACCGCTGGCCTTGGGGCGGCATTCTGAGCCTCCATGTTTCGGGGTCTAAACCTCTCTGCTTTCTGTTGTCCTATCATTGCGACAACGGCTCCCTTCCCACAAGCTCCCCACTTGTGGTTAGTGAGTGCGCACCGGGTGCAGCTTTTATTTCCCCGGCGTTGGTCAACGAAGTTTGGGGGTATTCCTTCGCGAGCCTTTTTCCAATCGGTGTGCTCTACCCCTCGGGTCTTGGTTGGTTTGTTGGTCTGGGCGAACCTTGCTGACTTGAAGTTCCCAGGAGCCATTTTCCTCTGGGACTTGCTAGGTCGCCATTCTTTCCTCGCTTGGGCTCCTTTTCTTGGTCTTCCCAGCGTCGTTTCAATGGCCTAGAAGAACATGACGAGCGAGACGGATTGTCTCGTCATTGCCGTTCGCTGTCAAGGAAAGCCTCCTCCTAGTTGCCGACCGCTGGCAGGTGCTCAAGCCATTCGGCGTCGGTATCATATCGATTATGGGACAACGGTCTCAGTATTGCCTCTGGTAGGCGGTCCTCGGCTATTTTCCTCCATGCCGTTCCCTGGAGCTTTGCCTTGATGTTCAAGTTTTCCATCTGGAGAAGGTACTTGTCGATGCCCTTCTCGTACTTGATCTTTCCCATCTGGGTCGAAGCTTTCCGGTCCTCATTGATCGGTGAGAATCGCACGCTGATCTCATACGGAAACTGTTCCCACATAAGCAATTCAGGACGCACGGCATACTCTTTGAGTCCTTCCATGCTCTTCCTATACCAGTTGCTGAAGGGTGTCACATCAGCACCCTTCGTCCTTCCCAAGGCATAGATAATCCTATCTTTATCTTCTATCCACAGCATGGGATTTTGGCTAAAGTAGTCCTGGCATGCGTGCAGCCAGGTCTTTAAATCCTGGTAGGACTTTGCTTAGTATAAAAATAGAGGGTCAGTGGGCTTTTTCTGATGTAGCGCAGTTTGTCGGGCCAACTCCTTGGCTAACTGCACCATCATCTGGTGTTCCTCCTCTTGCCTAGCCGTCCTCGGCCTTCCTAGGGGTAGTGCCCCTGGCCTGCGGCTTGGTCCTTCTCCTCCGTCATCTGACCCGTCGCCCCCCGGGCCTGGGTCTCCTGCTCCTGCGGCCACATTTGGAGGTGTCGCCGTTCTTTCTCAGCCACCCTGTATGGTTTCTCACCGGGTGTCTGGTTCCGCTGGCCCCTTCCCCTTTTCTTGTTGGGATGGCCCCAATTGTCCTCGCCCGGTTTCGCCATCATGGGTCGATTCCTCCTGATACGATCCTAACACTGTTTGCACCAGCACCGTCATTTCTCTCGTTGCTTGGGCAAACATTTGGGTCATGTTCTGCTGCACGTCGCTTAGCCCAGCCATTACCTTCTTATCGAGGGTCTGTAGTTCCGTGACGAACTGCAGCTCTCGGGTCCCTCGACGCCATTGTTCCTCATCCAACTCCCTCCATAGTTTATCCAGGCCGCTGTAGAGCTCCTGGTCTCTACTCACCAATTCTTGGATAGTGTGTCCCAGGTCCTAGTGCAGTTGTTCACTTATGGCTGCTTGTTAATTCGATTGCCAATGCATGCCAGCGAGGGCTAACTCGATCACTCTCTTAAATCGTGTGATCTCGGTCACCACTTCTCCTTCCAGTTTCCTGCTCTTAGTTTGCCAGAGTACCAATTGCTCTCCAACCAACTTCTCCCGATTCAGAAGTCGTTCTCTTACCTGAGCAAGGCCTTCTGCTGTCTCTTTCCCCACGTCAGATAGGGCCCCGTATGCGACCATCTGGTCGTTCTGGGTTTGGGTAATGCTGTGGTCCAACTGGCCGATCAGCGTCCCAATGTACGCGGCGAAGGCACCCAAGTCGGTGGGGCCTGAAGGGGTTGGGGTCCCAGAGCGTGACCTCTGCCCGCTTCATCTTTTTGTGACGCTTTGAGTTGGGCCTCGGGGCACTGATGGGCGCGACGGGGTCCTTGGTGTAGGTGTGGAACCTAGCCGTAGCAGAGGGATGTAACCTCCTGGAGGTGGTGGTGGTGGTGGGAAGGGGCTATCTTGGCCCGGTCCCCATGTGCTGACCAGCCTCTGCTGTCTTTCAGCGCGCAGCATATGAGTGTCGCGGGAATCCTCCGATCCCTCTTCGCTGCGTGGTTGCGACATCTTGTTCTTCGAGTATTCTATAAGCGTGAGGTGTTTGAGGCCCCACTTGATCACATGATCAGGGAACCAGAAGGGAACCTTTTCGTCTTCAAGGACTTCACTTATACTAAGATCAAACCCGATCTCGTGGTTGTATGGGTTTCGTCGCGGGTATTGATCAAATAGATGGTGGAGGGCCTTGGACAAGCAGTCCTCCCGGCTCATTGAAAGAGGTGCGTGTGAGCCTTGGTAGTATATCATTTATCAATATAGTGTTAGGCGGTAGCCGACTCTAAGGACAAGCAAGTCTGGACCAAGGACCGATACGTGACAAAGTGATTTCTAGGAAGGCTCACTTAAGATGTCAAGACAGAATATAGGTTGTATCGTAGAACGAATATATTGATAAGATCTCTTCTCTGTTGCTGATAATCTAGAAAGCGTGGGAGGCACCTCGATCTTTATATTCCGCGTCTGGGTATTCGCAGCCTATCTACTCCTCCTACTTTTCCTCTGTGCGAACTTCGTAGACCCTAAAAACCTTTACCCCGCTTGACTCTGACTCTTGTGGACAATGGGGAGGGTGTCCTACCCCTCTCATCGCTGCGTCCGTCCGTATCGTAGTCACTTGAACCCTTTCGCCGTGGCAAGCGGTTACTGGTCCTATCTCTGCATACGAAGTGATCAGATGCGATAACAGACTTATCAATATAGATGGATTTCTCACCTGTCTGCGTGACCCTGCAGGAAGCATGTTCCTGTCCCATTGCGCCAATGGTGGTTAGGTCTCGTTGCGCTCCGGGTTGACCTCTCACGTGGTCGGCCCTTATCTGACTCGACCTTATCATGCCTTTGGGTGTGGGCGAACGATCTTCTCTTGGGCATCATCCCCTCATCAGGATTTCCCTCTGCATTGCTCCACCAATGGACTTGCAATTCGGTCTTGCTGCCCGCATGGCAGCTGGGGACTCCTATCGGAGTAGCTGACCTCCCCCCAGTTGGCATCCATCCGTTGGCACAGCTGAGGGATCTTTGCATGTGTTTATCTCCACAACCAACCAACCGATTTAGTTCGTTCGACCTTGTCACGATAGCCGCGAGTCCTCTCTTGAGGAATCACCGAAAACCCTTCCGTCTGCGACCTTCGGTGGCCCTGTAAATGCTGGTTTTGTGCTGGCATCGTATTGGTAGAAATTACCTCCTTCCCTAAATACTGCGACGGAGGCTGGGATCGAACACATGACCTTTTGCCAATAATCATGTGACATGCTTATTATGCTATACCAGTTCTTCGTATGTGTAACAGTTAGCGCCCATTTCCATTATGATAGGGCTCGTATGGCACCCTCCCGCATTTTGGGATTGTACGCCGTCAAACCCAGTTATACAAACTGGGGTGCATTGCTGTATGGTTGCTAGCCCAGGTCTTTGGACTAGTGCTTCTCGTACACCAAAGATCTGCGAGCCCGACCCTAGTAACATGGGAATCAGTACTCGTTCTCCTTGTATTCTTAGGTAGGCTGTGCCTTGTGGGCACTCATAATGTGTGGGTGTCGGGACCTGAGTCTTCTGTCATTTTGGCTCCCCCGTAGGGTCACCCTGTCTTCGTTTCATGGACATTTTTCAGGGCATTCAATCATCTTGGGTGTTTGTTATTGTGCCTGCACATTTTCGGCCCTTCAGGTCTCCTCAGACAAACTCAGTCCCTTGTGTGTTCGTCTCATCTCTTGTTTTCTTTCCCCTTAATGACTACATTTAATCATACCGGTCTATGCCACCAGGGCATAGATGGGGGAGTGACCTTTCTAACCCAGCCTTAGGTGTTCGACTCCTGTTGTTGGGTACAATTTAAGGAGAGTACGTGGTCCTTTGTCTCCCNATCTCCTTTATTGCTTGCTTTCCCCTCAATCATGATATTTAATCATACTGGTCTATGCCACCAGTGCATAGATGGGGGAGTGACCTTTCTAACCCGGCCTTAGGTGTTCGACTCCTGCCGTTGCGTACGATTTAAGGTGAGCACGCTGTTATTTGTCTCGCCTAGCAACCGGCAGCCTACCCACTCACCATCACCGGTGGTGCCATCCTGGGACTGGGGAGGGGCCTTCAGGCAGTCCTGCGCCTTTCTAACTTATTTCCTGCGTATGACCTTTGGAGGAAAGAGTTAGGGTGCCCTGAGTTGCCCCCCGCAACAGTCCCCTTTTCATGCGTGCCGGGTTTGAACCTTCTCTACCCAGGGGGGAGTATAAAGTCTTGCCATCCCATGTCCAGGTTGGGGGTCATTCTTGATTGCATCCCCCTGAGATGGGTTAACTTTCTCCGTTATACACGCTTTTTCATGCGTTTCACACTTCTGTCCCTGTCCACACTCAGAACCCAGTCAGTGTGGTTCGCCGACATTGTTGACTAAGGCATTGCCCTAGCTCGCCAGGTAGGTCATGGTTTTCATACAGGGCTCCCAGTTGTCCGATCTATCCCCCTTCTTGATCCAACAACTCCCAAAGTGTAGGTGCTGGTGGCACATGAGTTTAGTTCACCGCCAGCCTTGGAGCGGTATTCCAAACCTCCCGGTTTCGGGGCCTAGACTTTCCTGCTTTCCGCTATCCCATCGTTGTGACAACAGCTCCCTTCCTACAAGCTCTCCACTTGTGGTTGGTGAGTCCGCACCAGGTGCAGCTCTTATTTTCCCCGCGTTGGTCGACCAAGTTCTGGGGTATTCCTTCTGGAGCTTTTTTCCAGTTGGTATACCATACTCCTAGGGTCTTGGTCAGTTCGTCAGTTTGGCCGAACCTTGCTGACTTGAAGTTCCCAGGTACCGGTTTTTGCTGGAACTTGCTGGGTCGCCCTTCTTTCTTTCCTTGCTTCAGCTCCTTTTCTCTGTCCTCCCGGCGTCGCTTCAATGGCCCAGAAGAACTCGACCAGTTGGACGGGTTGTCTCGTCATTGCTGTTCGCTCTCAAGAAAGGCCTCCTCCTGGTTGCCGACTGCTCAAAGGTACTCCAGCCTCTCAGCGTCGGTGTCATATCGCTTATGAGATAGCCGTCTCGGGATCGCTTCTGGTAGTCAGTCCTCGCCTATCTTCCTCCATGCCGTTCCCTGCTGCTTGGCCTTGATGTTTAAGTTCTCCATCTGGAGAAGGTACTTGTCGATGTCCTTCTCATACTTGATCTTTTCCATCTGGGCCAAAGTTTTCCGGTCCTCATTGATTGGTGAGAATCACATGATGATTTCGTGCCACGACTGTTCCCAGGTTAGCAATTCAGGATGAGCAGCATACTCTTCAAAGCCCTTCGATGCTTTTCCTATACCAGTTGCTGAAGGGTGTCATGTCGGCACCCTTCATCCTTCCCACGGCGTATACAATCCTACCTTTATCCTCCATCCACAACATGGGATTTTGGCTAAAGTAGTCCTAGCACGCGTGGAGCCAGGTCTTTATATCCTGGTAGGACTTTGCTTCGTATATGAATGGAAGGTTGGCAGGCTTCTTTTGATGCAAAGCAGTTTGTTGGGCCAACTCTTTGGCTAACCGCAACATCATCTGGTGTTCCTCCTCTTCCTTAGGTGTCCATGGCCTTCCCAGGGGTAATGCCCCTGCCCGGTGGCTTGGTCCTTCCCCACCATTGTCCGACCCATCATCTCATGGGTCTGGGTCTACTTCTCCTCGAGCCATATTGGGAGGGGCTGTGGTTCCTTCTTGGCCACCCTGCATGGTCTCTGGCTGCGTGTCTCATTCCGCGAGTGCCTTTACCTTATCTTGTTGGGACAGCCCTGATCGTCCTCGCCTGGTTTTGCCATCATGGGTCGATCCCCCCTGATGCGATCCTAACGCTGTCTGTACCAGCGCTGTCATTTCTCTGGTCGATAGGGCACACATCTGGGTCATGTCCTGCTGCATGTCCCTGAGCCAGTTGTTACATTTTTATGGAGGGTCTGTAGCTCTGTAACGAACTGCAGTTCTCAGATTCCTCGGCGTCGCCGTTCCTCATCTAACTCCCTCCGGAGTCGATCCAGGCCTGTGTAGAGCTCTTGGTCTGTACTCACTAATTCTTGTATGGTGCGTCCCAGGTCCTGGTGCAACTGTCCACTTACGGCTGCTTATTGGTCCGATTACTCGTGCATGCAAGCGAGCGCAGCTTTGATCATTCCCTTAAATCTGATGATCTCGGCCATGACTTCTCCTTTCAATTTCCTACTCTTATTTCGCCGGAGCGCAAATTGCTCTCCAACCAGCTTCTCCCCGTTCAGAAGTCACTCTCTTATTTGAGCAAGGCCTTCTACCGTCTCTTTCCCCTTGTCTGATAGGGTCCCATATGCGACCATCTGGTGGTTCTGGGTTTGGGTAATGCTGCGGTCCAACTGGCCGATCAGTGTCCCAATGTATGTGGCGAAAGCACTCAAATCAGTAGTGCCTGAGGGGGTTAGGGTTCCTGAGTGTGACCTCTGCCCTCTTCGTCTTTTCGTGACGCTTTGAGTTCGGCTCCGGGGCACTGATGGTCCGGACGGGTTCCTAGGTGTGGGTGTGGAACCTAGCCGTAGCGGTGAGATGTCACCTCCTGGAGGTAGTGGTGGGAGTGGAAAGGGGCTATCTTGGCCCAGTCCCCGTGTGGGGATTAGCCGCTGCTGTCTCTCAGCACGCAGCAGGTCGGTGTCGCTAGAATCCTCTGATCCTTCTTCGATTCTTGGTTGCGACATCTTGCCTTTTCTTTCTATGAGTGTGAGGTGTTTGAGGGCCCACTTGATCCCGTGATCAGTGAACCAGAAGGGAACGTTTTTCTCATCAAAGACTTCGCTTATGGTGAGATCAAACTTGATCTCGTGTATGTGTGGGTTGTGTTGGAGGTATAGGTCAGATAGGTGGTTGAGCGTGCAGGATAAGCGCTCCTCCAGGCTCATTGAAAGAGGTGGGTGTGAGCCTCAGTAGTGTAGAAGATATCAATATAGTGTTAGGCGGTAGCCAACTCTAAGGACAAGCGAGTCTGGACTAAGGCCCAATACGTGACGAAGTGATTTCTAGGAAGTCTCACTTAAAATATCAAGAGTAAATGTAGGTTTGTATCCTAGAACGAATATATTAATAAGATCCCTTCTCCGTCGCTAATGATTTAGAAAGGGTGGGAGGAACCTCGATATTTATATTCTGCCTCTAGGTGTTCACGGCCTATCCACTCCTCCTACTTTTCCTCTGTGCGGACTCCGTAGACCCTGCAAACCTTTACCCTGCTTGACTCTGATTCTTCCGGACAGCAGGGAGGGTGTCCTACCCCTCTCCTGACTGCCCCCGTGCTCATCGTAGTCACTCGAACCCTTTCACCATGGCAACCGGTACTGGTTCTATCTCTGCATACGAAGTGATCACCTCTGACGACAGACTTATCAACGCAGATAGATTCCTCACGCGTCTGCGTCAACCGGCAGGAAGCATGTTCCTGTCTTATCGCACCAATGGCGGTTGGGCCTCGTTGCGCTCAGGGTTGATTTCTCACCCAGTCGGCCTTCATCTGATGCGACCTTATGATGCCTTTGGGCGTGGGCAAACGATCGTCTCTTGGGCGTCCTTCCCTTATCAGGATTTTCCTCCGCATTCCTCCACCAACCGACTTGAAATTCGGTCTTGCTGCCCGCATGGCAGCCATGGACTCATATCCGAGTAGCCGACCTCCCTCCGGTTGGTATCCATCCATTGGCGCAGCTGAGGGATCTTTGCATGTGTTTATCTCTACAACCAACCAACCGATTTGGTTCGTTCGACCTTGTCAGGATAGCCGAATGTCCTCTCTTCAGGATTCAGCCTAAAACCCACCCTTGGCGAACTTCGGTGGTGGTGTAAATCAGGGTTTTGTGCCAATGTCGTATTGATAGAAATTAACCCATTCTCCAAATACTCCGACAGACCCTGGGATCGAACATGTGACCTTTTGCTAATAATCATGTGACATGCCCATTACCCTATACAAGTTCGTCTTATGTGTAATAGTTTCTGTGCCAGAGCAGCAGAAGAAGCTTCTCACCAAGCAATGAACCACTACGACTGCAGGGAGAAAATACGAGGAACGACCCTGATAAGATACCTAAGGGACAGATTCCACTCCTCACAACATACGTAAGAACTATATAAGTAGTTCAAGGAAATCACATAAGTACGAAACGGGATGACAGACTGCATAATCTTGCTAGCGACGAATCTTTTGATGTATCATGGATAGTTATCAAATCGAACAGTATCGCAGTACAGACTTCAGCAGAGACTCTATGAGGCCATGCATCCCAGACTACAGCAGGAGGTGGAACTCATGGAAGAAGAAGGAGATTCTTTCGACAACATCGTCAAATGTGCGGAACGCAAGGATGCCATACTTTATGAGGCAGGAGTTTACTGAACGCACATACCGCAACAGCGGAGCAGCAAGAGAGTGTCCTTATGTAAAAATTCAAGAAAGGAACAACCAAACCGCAAAGGTTCCAAAGATAAAAAAGATAAAAGGTGGAAAAGATGTGATGAAGGTACATGTTTTTGAATGCGGAATATAGAACACTATGCAAAGGATTGTGATATCCAAAAGGCAAAAGGGAAAACAGCTAAACGAGATATGAGCACAACCCGCATAGAAGCAACCGAATATGATGAAGTTGAAATTAACTTGATGGAGATGGAAAGTTGCCGAACGCAACCAATACTGGCCATTAAAACCCGTGCTGCATTAGAAGGAACGATTCACATAGAGGGTTACTCAACAAAGGTACTATTCAACACAGGAACCATTCCTTGTGACATAATTAGTACAACCTTCATCTCTACCCATGGTATACCTACAGAACTTCTACCTCAACCAACAACAGTCAATATGGCCATGAAAGGTTCCCGCTCCTCTAGCTAGAAGAAATGTGGACTGGCAGTTGGAATCGGAAAAAAGAAACGGACAAATCAGAAGATGTTGGTAGAAAACCTAGCGAAATATGATACACTAATAGGAATGCCATTCCTAAAGAGACACAATGCTCTTATCAGATGTGGGGACACAGCTGTGGAGTTTCCCACTGACAAACTGCATATGCTTTGCAAACCAACAAGTGGGGAGCTGCGAGAGGCTGTTTTAGATGCCACATTAGCAACTTTGTTGGGGGAATCCAAGGATGTATTCCCAGACAAGGTCCCTGAAACACTACCACCTATAGGTAAGATTAACCACTACATTTGGCTAAAGGATTCAACAAATCTAAAGAACCAACTAACATACTCAATTCCAGAAGCATACAAGAAGAAGCTCATAAACTGAATTAACCAGAAGTTGCAAGCTGGGGTAATTGTACGACAGGAAGTCCCTGGAGCAGCACCTATATTTGTACAACCAAAGTCAGATGGAAGGATCCGCCCCCTGGTAGACTTCAAAGTTCGAAATGACAACAGGATAATGGATAGTCCGTCGATCCCCAACCAAGAGCAGATCCTAAACCGTATTGGACGAGCAAAATTCAGGAGTAAGATTGATCTAAGCGACGCATACTTTCAAATACGAGTGGATAAGGATAGCATTAAGTTCAACTCATTCAAAACCCCATTTGGAGGGTTTGTTAGCAAGGTAATGCTATAAGGAGACATGAACGTACCAGCAATCTTTATGCGGATAATGGAAGACCTCCTGAGTAAATTCCTATATCATTCTGTATGGGTATACATTGATGATATTCTCATATTTTCAAACACATCAGAGGAACACAAAAAACACATATGCAAGGTATGTAACTGACTCAGAAAAGCAAAATTCTAGGCAAGCAAAAGAAAATCAGTACTTTTCGCAAATAAGCTGGAAGTACTAGGATACATAGTGGGTAATGAAGGAATCTACACCTCCCCCTAAAAGATATCATCCATTGCAAGTTGGAAGATACCTCAGAATAAGAAAGAATTGCTACCCTTTTTAGGAATAGTAAATTATGTTGCCCAGTTCCTCCAACACCATGCTACCCTGATAGCACCATTAACGGATTTGAGGGAAAACACCAAATTTGTGTAGACAACTACACATCAGACAGTATTCGGGATGGTCAAGAAGTGGAATTGTCGATCACCAAGTCATGCGATCAATAGACATACGGAGCAATAAACCAATTTGGTTAGTCACGGATGGCTCAAATTTAGTAATAGGAGCATGGGTAGGACAGGGACCGACTTAGGAGATGGTTCGACCAGCCGGGTTAAACCGCAGGAAATTTACTAATGCACAGATAAATTATAGAACCATTGATAAAGAGGTATTAGCGATAGTGCTGGTACTTAACCGGTTCTGCAATGTACTAATGGGAGTTCCTTTACTATAGTAGCAGACCTCCCGCCCCTGACGCATCTACAAACTGCAAAGAACGCAAGTGGAAAGCAAGTTAGATGGCTCAGTAACTTGAGAAAGCATGATGGGAAGATAGTCTACGCACCAGGAAGCACGAACCATTTAGCTGATACCCTTTCTTGGATATATGAGAGAAACTCAGACTTGAACCTACTCTATGTCCACGACTATACAAAGCAAGTGGATGATATCACTGATGACACGCTCTACGAGCAAGAGTCAATCACAATGGAGCCCAAGCGAGACATCTCCCCTAACTTCCCTCCTTACTCATAAAGTGAGTATCGCAATAAGGACCCAGTGCTCCCTGAGAGCCCCTGCTCAATCATTTCAGGAAATGAATGGGAGTGACAAGTGCACCTTGCGAAGCACGCCACCCATGTAAGTCCAACATAGTAGACTCTACTATTCGCATTGTTACGTGGACCATTGCCCATATCACTAAACTGGGATCAAGTTTACGAACAACCACCCCAGACAGCAAAGTAAGCCAACCGCTGCCCCCCCTGGTGCAGGACTGAGCCCCCCAAACATAGAACCTGACCCAAGTCCACTGGAACCTCCCATAATCGCGGACTGAGAATGGCAGCAAATGGTTGGCAGTAGACCAAATAGTGCTGGGAAGGGCCGTCCACGATCATTCACCCAGTACCCAGGTCCCTCAAGATCCCGGCAATACTGAATCCCATAGCCCCAACATTCCGAACACCAGATAGTCCGCCACTGATTAAACGAGCAGAATGGATGGAAAACTTTAGCAATGAGACAATAGTCTCGGTAATGCCCCAAACAATAGATAAATATTGGCGTAGATTATACCATGTCTTGGAAGACAATAAGGAGGATGTCCAACCTGGAGTGAGAAGAGGGAGTCAGATAGAAGACATGTGAGACATTAGACAAACTGTAACGGGGGCACCCCTAGGAGGATGGATCCCAAGGTTGCGACCGCACCAAACAACTTCAAACTTATCGCCAAAAGTTCACACAAATGTAAGAGTAAAGTAGACGGTAAAACTTAATATCGTTAAACCTGACGCTTCACTCAATTAAGGTCTCGAGAGGATTGATTGTTGGAGTAGGAGAGTTCTCGCATAGACTTTCAGGTAGTTTTATCTTATGCCAGAAACTCCCCCATCAGTTTACTCCAACTGTTCGAGCACACCCTTCTCCGCTAAGGGCGGTCCGACACGTCTCCTGACACCCCCTTCGGGCATGTATGTGTCGACCCGCTCTAGTCGGCGTTCACCATATGTGCATATCGTTTCTGCGGCGCATTTCCATTCTGCCCGCCGGAGTGAAAACCTCTGCGCATCGGGGACTTGCCAGTGGCTAACTGTCAAGACCCCTTGCTGAACTAGACTATCTATGACACCCTTCCCATGCGCGTTGATTTCTTCTTGACGCCGGAAGCTACCGTGAGCGGTTTATCTATCTACTATTTACGAGTCTCGGGCTTCCGGTGTCTTCCGCAGGGTACGGTGGTCCAGGAGTGATCCAATGGGCGCTACCCACGACCACTACCTCGGATACACCTTACCTGCGGTAGGAATCATGCTTTTAGTGTCTCTGCACTTCCCTCTCAGAGCCTATGGCGTTGGGGACATCCTTGGGCGTGGTAGGTGCAAAACGTTCCCAGTCGTCCCGGCACCACCCGGGACTACCTTCGGGACCCCCACGGTTAACTCCCGTTAACTCCGTCAGTTTTGGTCCGTTTTACTCCGAACAACTTGGAGGAGGTACTCCACCTTCCACCCTATGCCCCCTTATATATCCTGCGAACAGCTTACGGTCGACCGGACGGCAGCAACGTATACGGTGTTGCAAGCGGGTCTCCAAAGATCCTCCTTTGCTAGACTGCACACAACTACATAACCGTTTGCCCATGACGTCCGGGCCTCAAGGCGGGGCCGGAGGGGCATGATAGGAATAATGTCTTCAATTTACAGCTTCTTCGTAGCTGCGTAGCTCGCCCAATAGCATCTCCCGGAACCCCAGATTCCAGTATTATGCATGGCTTCGTGTGACAAACATTCCAGTCATTTTTCCCAAACTCCCCGAGGGACTTCGTATTGGCAGGTAGGGTAACTCAGGTCCTTGAACAGGGTAATCCAAGCCTCAAGGCAGGGTAACCCTGTTCTGTGGGTAGGGTAATCTTGTCCGGTGGACAAGTGGATTTTCTCCTGTTACCCTATCTATCCCTCTTCCGGGGATAGACACACTCGGCCTTTCTCTAGTTACCCAGCCTAGCTGTGTATTGGCCCTTCATAGGTCCCTAAGTACGCTGACACCAACCTTGGGCGTAGCCATGTACCTAAATACTTGTGTCCACTAAGTCTGCTCATCTCAGAGCCCGGGCCATCGGGTCTCCGTAGGTCAAGTACTCACTTGCCTGCCGGTTCCTACCAGTTCGCCTCCGGCTACCTGTATGGGTGTAGGTTCCGGCTGCCATAGCTCATGTATGCTGGGTCGTTACATGGACAGTCAATAAAATGATTGGAACATTCCGAGCATACATAGTTATAGCATACCGAAAGGAACCGATATGGAGAAAGGTCAATGAAATAATAAACTCTCAGGGAGATTGGTCATCCTCCATGGTCGTAAATGGAATGCTGTACGCAAAAACACGATATGAGGAAGAATGCCTATATATCCCATAAGGTCCCACCTTTGGAAATACTACACTGAGAGAGTATGTTATATATCTGAGATCCACAACAAAGGCCATCACAGTACCAAATGGAACTTACGATATGCTATCTAGTATCTATTCTGGCCTGAAATGCACAAAGATTTCAGAGCATATATGGCCCAATGCCACACCTGCCAAACAAACAAAGAACCCACCAAGTTAGCGGAAGAAAAGGCACCAGTAATTGTCCTACTATCTGAGATTTTGGAATCGATAGCCGTTGACTTTCTGGGACCCTTCTACAATTCGTGAAGATACGACACAATCTTAGTGGCCATAGATAGGTTCTCGTAGTTTACATAGCCCATACTGACAAACTGAAAAGTAACAGTAATAACCTCCGCGGAATTGCTATGCAACAGCATATTCACACCCCATGGTTACCCAAGAAGAATAGTGAGCGATAAAGATCCAGGATTCGAGTCACCTGTATGGAGACAGCAGTGCTGTTCGCTAGGAATTGAACACAACAAAGTCACACCAGGCCACCATGAGACGAATGGACAAGTTGAAAGGAAAATTTGAGAATTGAAGATGGCTCTTCAAAACCTAGTCAATACAAGACAGAACAATTGGTTTAATGCCATACCTGCAAGGGCCATATATTTAAATGCAGGATCATCCAAAACTCTTGGTATGTCACCATACAAAGCACTTTACAGAAAAAATTACCCACTACTCCTCCTGGCAAATTTCAAGAATTCCGCAGTACCAGCAGCCAAGGAATTGTTAAACAGACACCAAGCGATCCAGAAAGCGGCATTCAATGCTATCAACCTGGTAAGATTCAGGAGTATGAGAAGGGCAGTGAAACGACGCAGACACCAGACACCAATTGGACTAGGCAATAAATTATTGGTGCATGGAAACCAATTTGGAACTGAGTCCGGATGAAGCAAGAAATTGCAACCTCCATGGAGAGGACCATTTAAGATAGTAGGATACAATGACCATACGGAAAATTACAAAGTGGAAATAGATGGAAAAATGTACCATAACTGGGAAGCGATAGTCCACACATCAACAGTGAAGAGGTACCTCCCTAATGATAATATTGCATTCCCTGGAAGAAGTCCTGCAAAGCTACCACCGATTGTGGTTAACGAGAAACCAGAACGGGAAGTAGAGGGTATAAGAGATCATAGAAGACGGTGTGACTGCCACCAATCTCTAGTGAAATGCGTTGGATACCCAGAGGCGGAAAACAGCTAGGAAGCACTCCAGTGAGTGGAAAATGCGATGGAATTCATAAACCAATGGTGGGAGGATATCGAACCAGGAAACCAGCTATCCCCTACAATAAACCATGTGACGGTGGTGTGGGGCCCAACCCTGCCGGAGATCCAACATCTCCGCCCAGAGACGGATGAAGGATTACAGGACGGTTGCTGGTCAGCCCATTTCGAAAGCGACTTGGAGAGCACCAAGGATGAGAAGCGGGTAATAGAAGAGGAAGCTGCATACCTAGCACGGCGAATGGAAGCTGAATACTGGGAATAACAAGTAAAGAACCACATACCATCCAACAGGCTTACGATGTCAAACTATGAGCAAGTACCTTGGAGACTACGCCATCAGCTAATGGCACTGTTGATGGACCGTGATATTATTCCTAGACAATATCTAATACATCGCTTGTTCATACACATTTGTAACAAATGGCTTGAAATACCAACTGAATTGACAGGACTGATGTGGGGAGAAACACTATCAGATGGATTCAGCTTCAGTAGTGGTTGCTACCTGAGTACAGAAAAATGTAACATGTGTGTGAAAACAGAAGAAAACCGAGAATAAATACCACCCACCTTCCCCTGAACACCGAAGCGAGGCCAATACCAGGATTTGGATACCACCGACCCTTCCTCAAACACCATAGCGGGAAACCTATCGCGATATCAACAAACCGAGAAGCCTTACTAAAAACCTAACTTTCCTCAAAGAAAACTGATAAAATGTCAATCTACAAAGAAGTCAACATGAGAGCATGACACTAAATCATTGGACACCTACTATACCATAGAACTATTGCACTAAGATCATACTAGAAAGTTTTCAATGTCGATTACTACGATCATTGTGAACGAATCGATATCGAGATAGAGGATTGGGAGGACTGGACAGTCCGAGACTGGATTGATTTACCACACTAGGGGGAATCAGGTTGCTTTGTGTACGAAGCACCCTGTCAGTAGTGTTTGGAGCAAAGGTTGGAAGGTGCAGAATGGATGTTGCAGGATGACATGAGATTGTTGCAGGATAGCAAGGATGATGAGGATGGGTCCTATGGTATGATGATCTGGCTATAGGAGCGCTAGCCCAGTGACTGCAGCAAGGAACAGGTTTCGCACATGACCTCATTTAGAGGTCATGTGGTTAAGTTATCCTTTTATGCACATGACCTCGTTAGTAGGTCATGGGCTCGTTTATGTTTAATATCATTTTGCACATAACGTACAGTTTATGTCATGGGAATAGTCTAGACTGGCCAGTAAGGCTTACTGGCAAGGCAGACTCATTTATATTTTACGCGTGACCTTGTTGGCAGGTCATGTGGCTTGTTTATATGTTGGATTTATATCGCGTTTGATTAATGGTTTCACACATGACGTCGTTTAGAAGTCATAGGATGTTTTATGTTTCCACACATGACTTGTTTGAGTCAGGTAATAGATTTTGAACCTGACTTCGCTTGCGGACTGGGGCTGGGTTAGGGTTGCAGGAAGAGGCCTAGATAAAGGCTGGGTTTTCACAGATGGGTTAGCTCGTCATACAACCATCTACTATTATTTTCTACCTACTACATTACGCTTTTTACAATACAAAAGGCTTTACGCTCCACAATCTATCTGCTAGTCGGACAACTGTAGAGTCCCCAACCTGTCCACTACCCGGATCTAGTTAACAGAATAAAGACCAATACTCTCAGCGCTGGTGAGAAACCGATTCTTATGTAGGAATACTAAGATAGGGCCAGGAGACTCAAAGAGCTCTTGGACACAGCGCAGTGCAGTTCGTAAGTGCGACAATAATTGTTACCTGTCGCGAGTAACATGCGTAGTGGGGAACTGTAACATTTGGTTGCGCCTTTGCGACACCTAATGACAGCCAGATAGTGACTCCAAGAAACGCGGAGTTCATCCAAGACAACGAAGAAGATATCGACCTTGCAGATAACACCCTTGACCTAGGACAAGTACAGAATCTCCTAGGGGAGGCAGCCAGCCACCGCTCAAGAGCAGGAAGCCGAGTTATACCAGAACAAACCTCACTACCAGGTAGTTCTCCTGAAGGAACACCACGACCAAGAACATTGTCAACAGTGGCAATACTGGCACCGCAGACAGGGCCTATCAGGCAAGGCCCTAATAATGACCGAGGACCTGATAACGAGGCTCCTGGGAGCCATTAATGCCCACCCAGAATCAAGTCCAAAAGCAAGCGAACCGCACCTATAAGAGGGAGACTGTGAAATGTTAAAACAGTTCCTAAGCCAGTTGGAACAGTACTTCAAGGTCAACAGGTACGGCATCGGAAAAGACACGATCAAGATAGACTATGCGGAGTCCATCTTAAGAGAGGCGGTGGGGCAGTGGATAATGCCCTATGTGGAGGGAAAGTGAGACCAGATATGGGCCTCATGGAAGAAGTTCAAGGAGACCCTCCACACCCAGTTCAGAGACAAAAATGCCAAAGAAATGGCTAGACTCAAGGTGGAAAAGATGAGACCTGGAACAGATAACTTTTCCGACTACTGGTAGAAGTTCCGCATGATATCCGTCGAAGCGGGGCATGACGATGACACAGAGTACTGCCACCTCTTGGGCGGGATCAACGAACGACTCAAGGAAGCCTAGATAAGCTCCGTCTAGACCAACCGAACAGCCGTAGTCTTCACAGTATGGGCTGTCGACAAAGAAGACAAGATCAACCTGCTCAGGCACATACAGAACGGGACTAAGGGGATAACCCATCCATCCCCACCGTGCAATAACAACATTATCTATCAACTAAACAACGCACCATAACTCGTGCCAGGAGGGGACCCCCTAGACTTGGACCTGGCAGAAAGGAAGAACAAACAGTTCCAAAGAGTGTCCGACCAGGAATAACAAAAGAGATGAAAGAAGAATGCTGGCCTTCAATGTGGACTGAAAGGACACTTCATCAAAGAATATCGACACAAGGAAACCAAGCTCCAGGCAATAGACGCTACGGAGAGAACAGAAGGGCAGGAAACTTTATATGAATAAAGTCGAGAGCAAAGAGTGTTCTGCGGGACAAGGAATGAGGCCAACCCATTGGCATCGTATACATACCAACAAGGAAAGACAAAGCAATGATCAACAGCACGAATAGTTACAATCATGACAAGGAACATCTAGTGATTAAGATAAAACTATGTACGACAAACGAAGACATGGAATCAAACGCGACGCTTGGTGCCAGATCTACAGGGAATTTCATTGACAGAGATTTCTGCGAAACCCATGGATTACCCCTGAAAAAGATAAAGAAACCAAGAGATATATACGTGGTCAATGGGGCAAAAAGCAAAGCAGGACCCATCACCCCTACAGAGCAAGCTATAATGGAAATAGGGTCACATCACGAAGCCATGGCATTCCAAGTAGCGCGCTTGCAGAAACACAGTGCCATACTAGGAAAGCCTTGGCTAAAACGACACAATCCGAACATTGATTGGGAAAAAGGCCAAATCAACTTCAACAGTGAACTATGTACGCAGTTGTGCCTGGAAACTTCCCCAACCATCGAGACAATCCCTGAAGAACAAGCAATAAGAGGAAACCTGTAGATGCAAATTCTTTATATGGACCACCAACAAGAGGAAACAATCCCCCACGACGAAGGCATAAGGGTACAAGTGTTACCCCCGAATGCCAAAAAACCAACATGAGGATCCATGAAAGCACAAGGACACGACCTCTATAGTACGGAATATATGATGGTCCCCGCAAGAGGACGAAAGATGATACCAATGGGAATAGCAGTAGGACTACCTGATGGCACCTATGCAAGCATCGCTCCACCCAGTAGTATGGCCGCCCGGCATGGGATTACCAGAGGCGCTGGAGTGATCGATGCAGACTATAGGGGCGTGGTGTAAGCCCTACTAATAAGCCTGAAGGATGAAGACAACACAATCCAAAAAGGGAATCGTATAGCCCAGATGATTATCGAAATATCGATACCAGGGAGCTCCACGAAGTCCGAGACCTAGACAAGACCAAAAGAGGCAAGAAGAATTTGGCAGCACTGGACGGAGAACCCTCAAGGACAACAACCCCAGTGAAATAACAGAAGAGAAACCCCTGAGCATATCTTTCATATCAGCAAAGGCCTTCAGTCAGCAATATCGGAGAGGGGACCAGACAGGGATCCTCGAATAGAACGAGAAAGAAGACGGACCAACAGTTGCACAAGTGTCAACGATTAGCACAGAGCTAGCAGTAAAATAAGAAGCGAAGAAGAAGAAAATAACTCAGTGGTAACTGGTCCCGAAAGAATATCACGATTATCACCACATGTTGGAAGAAAACGAAAGGGCGGATCTTCTCAAGCACAAGAGCGAAGTTCACAGGATCAAGCTAGAGGAAGGAAAGCCAGCTCCCTTCATGAAACCCTACGAATTAAGGGAAGAACAATTGAAGGCACTGCGAGAATACCTCCAACAGAACCTGGCCAGGTAGTGGATTAGACCATCGTCCTCCCCAGTGGGAGCACCCATCCTATTTGTCATAAAGAAAGATAGGAAACTAAGACTCTGCATGGATTTCCGGGGGCTGAATACAGTATCACATAAAGACAGTTACCCTCTACCATTGATTGACGAAGCCTTGGACTGACTAGGACAGGCCAAACACTATACGAAGTTGCATATCAAAGATGCATATCACGACATAAGGATAGCCGAAGGAGAAAAGTGGAAGACGGCTTTCAGGACAAGATACAGACAGTCCAAATATTTAGTTATCCTCTTCGGATTATCCAACGCACCAGCCACATTCCAATAGTGGATCAACTCCAATTTGAGCAAGTACCTGGACATATATCGCATGGTCTATCTAGACAATTTCCTCATCTAGTCACACAACATGGAGCAATACCACCCAGACATACGGAATGTCCTACAAGCGTTGAGAGAAGCCAGGGTCAGACTGAAGCTGTCAAAATGCGACTTCTATACGGACGGAGTCAAATGCCTAGGATTTATCATCAATCCTGAGGGAGTACGAGCTGATCCAGTCAAAATAGTGGCTATGGACGACTGGAAACCACGCAAGAGTGTGAAGAGAGTGCAAGGCTTCATGGGCTTTTAAAACTTCTACGGAAGATTCATTGAAGGGTTTAGCAGGATAGCTAAACCCCCCTATAACATGACAAGAAAAGGGATCAAGTGGGAATAGGGAGAAAAACAACAACAAGCATTCAACGATATGAGAAAAGGGGTCACTACTGTAACCGGTACAGGTACTAGGTTATGTTTTATGTTTGGTTTCACAGTGTCAGTTGATGCTCGTATTGTTTTGTATGCTATCGGTTGATACACACAATGTTTTATGTTTGGTTTCATAGTAGCAGTTGATACTCGTCTTGTTTCGTGTGCTATCGGTTGATACACAGAATGTTTTATGTTAGGTTTCACAGTATCAGTTGATACTCGTATTGTTTCGTGTGCTATCAGTTGATACATACAATGTTTTGAAATATCGCTCATACTGGAGATAAGCGATATGCTGTGTTTAAAGACTGCTGATTTCTGCGATGGAAATGGCAGAGTTGAACTGACAATATTCTAAATATACTTGGTTGAACGGTTACTTCTCTGATCTCCTATTACACCCCTTCGAAGCCTCCTTTAGCAAGCCATCTGCCCCTATCGTACCACTACGTGACTAGGGCCTAGCCTGAACACATTATATTTTTTTAATCTTGGCAAGTGGTTAGAAACCTGCCCGCACCAGGTTTGATCAACCTACGAAGCATGAAACCGAAGCTAGCAGCAGGGAGCGGCGGAACCAAGTAAGGTTCGGCTCCGCCAACAGGACACCATAGAGTCACCAGAGACTCGAAGTAGGAAGCAGGTCCTACGTGAAGGCCTAACCAAAAGAAGACAACAAAAGAAACCCAAAGGGCCAAAGAGTGACTTCTCAATTGACGAAGCAGAGAGACGGTTAGCTCGAGACTTGGCCAAACAGAGCTTTAGCAAATCAACCGACGAGTTAGCACAGGCAGCAACCAGCCTTCCTGGGCTTTTCCCCTCCCGCCCCAGCAAGGGAAAAGCGCCGGCACCCCACCAAAGAAAGAAACATCACCTGCCCACACCAGAAAGAAAGAAGATGATAACGAAGAATCAGACCAATCGATAACAGCGGAACCGCCAGACTAACCATCAGAAGACTCCTCAGACGACTCATCAGACAACAGTTTCAGTAGCGAGGAGTCTGAGCACAGGATATTCGAAGGGGAATCTGCCACACCGCCGGCCCAGGGGCCAGGCGAGAAGGACCTAAGGTCAATCTTCCCCTGCCACCTACATTCCCAGGCGAAAAGGAGGACCTAAAGCGGGAGGCATTTGACTGCTCGGTGATGACCACTTCTCAGTACCTCGCCCTGCATGGTGTGGACAAGACAAAGGAAGGGAGTGGAGCGTACTTGGGAACTTTCTGCACAGGAAAGGCAGAAGAGGCTTACCACCAAGCAATGAACCACTATGAAAGTGAGTACAAGATACGAGGAACGACTCTGATAAAATATCTGCAAGATAGATTCCAGTCCTCACGAAATACTGAAGAACTGTATAAGGAGTTCCAGGAGATCCAACAAGTCCGAAATGGGAAAACAGACAGGATAACATTGGTCGCGACGGACCTCCTGATGTACCATGGACGATTGCCCAACAGAACAGTGTCCCAGTATACACTGCGACAGAGGCTGTATGAGGCAATGCATCCCAGACATTGCCAAGAGGTAGAACCTATGGAAGAAGATCAAGACTCCTTTGAAAAAATAGTCAAACTAGCTGAACGGAAGGATGCAATCCTCTATGTGACAGGAGTTTACTGAACACATGTACCCCAGCAGCAGAGCAGTAAAGGATCCTCATCACGCGATAACAAAAGGAAGGAACAACCAAACTGCAAAGGATCGAAAGATAAGAAAGATAAGAAGCAGAAACGACGGGATGAAGGCACGTGTTTTGAATGCGGGAAAAAGGGGCACTATGCAAAGGACTGTTATGCCAAGAAGGGAAACAGAAAGTCAGCAAAACGGGATGCAAGCACAAACGACATGGAGATAACCGAATACGATTAGGTAGAAATTAACTCCGTAGAACTGGAAAGCCTCCGGACGCAACCTGCACTAGGGATTAGGACCTGTGACGCCCTGGAAGGAACGATCTTCATAGAGGGCCACCCAGCCAAGGTACTATCTGACACACGAACAATCAGTTATGACATTATCAGCACTACCTTTATCTCCACCCATGGCATACCCACAAAACCCCTACCCCAACCAACAACAGTCAATATAGCAATGAAAGGCTCCCGCTCCTCAAGCCACCAGAAATGCGAACTAACCATAGGAATCAGGAAAAAACAATGGACAAATCGGGAGATGTTGGTAGGCAACTTGACGAAATATCATGCTCTGATTGGAATGCCATTCCTAAGAAGACACAATGCCCTGATCAGGTGTGGAGACACAGCAGTGGAGTTTCCCGATGACAAGCTGTGTGTGCTATGCAAACCAACAAGCGGGGAATGCCGAGCCGCTGTTACAGATGCCACATCAGCAACACTGTTGGAAGAATACAAGGATGTATTTCCAGACAAGGTTCCTGAAACACTACCTCCCGTACGTAAGATTAACCACCGTATTCAGCTAAAGGATCCTGCTGACCTAAAAACCAACCTACATACTGAATCCCAGAAGCATACAAGGAAAAGCTCAGGAACAGGATTAACGAAAAGCGGCGGGCCGGGGTAATTGTATGACAGGAAGTCCCCGGAGCAGCACCTATGTTTGTGCAACCAAAATCAGACGGGAGGATCTGCCCCCTGGTAGATCTGAAAGTCCGAAATGACCACACAGTCATGGATAGTCCATCGATCCCCAACTAGCAGCAGATCCCAAACCGTATTGCACAGGCAAAATTCCGGAGTAAGATCGACCTAAGCGACACATACTTCCCAACATGAGTAGACAAGGACAGTGTTAGGTTCAACTCATTCAAAACCCCATTTGGAGGATTTGTTAGCAAAGTAATGCTACAAGGAGACATGAATGCACCTGCGACATTTATGCGAATTATGGAAGACCTCCTAAGCGAATTCCTACATCATTTTGTATGGGTATACATTGATAATATCCTCATATTCTCAGACACCCCAGAAGAACATGAAAACCACATACGCCTAGTGTGTGAGCAGCTCAGAAAGTCAAAATTCTACGCTAGCAAAAAGAAATCAGTATTCTTTGCAGATAAACTGGAGGTGCTAGGACACATAGTGGATGACCATGGGATTCATGCCTCCTCCCAAAAAATATCAACTATTGCAGGTTGGAAGACACCTCAAAACAAGAAGGAATTACAACGATTCCAAGGAATAGTGAACTATGTGGCCCAATTCCTCCCACATCATGCTACCCTGACAGTACCTCTAACAGACTTAATGCGAAATGCCGAATTTATATGGACACCCACCCATCAGACGGCCTTCGAGATGGTCAAGAAGCGAATTGTTGACCACCAAGTCATGTGGCCAATAGACATATGGAGCAACTAGCCAATTTGGTTAGTTACTGACCCCTCAGATTTAGAAATAGGAGGATGGATAGGATAAGGACCCACTTACGAGACGGCTTGACCAGCCGCATTACACAGCAGGAAATTCATCAATGCACAGACAAACTATGGAACTAGGGATAAAGAGGCCGTAGCGATAGTGGAGATGCTTAACTGGTTCCACAATGTACTAATGGGCAATTCCGTCACAATAGTCACAGTCCATCAGCCCCTGACACATCTACGAATGGCGAGGAACCCAAGTAGGAAGCAAGTCAGATGGCTTAGTGCCTTGGAAAAATATGATGCGAAGATAGTCTACGTACCGGGAAGCACGAACTATTTAGCAAATGCTCTTTCCCAAATATATGAGTGAGAATCAGACTTGAACCCACTCTATGTCCATGATAATACAAAGGAATCGGATGAGATCTCAGATAACACAGTCTACAAGCAAGAACCAAACACAATGGAGCCCGCGCAAGATATCTTCCCTACCTCCCCTCCTTACTCATATACGGAGTACCCCAATGAGGCCCCGGTGCCCCCTGCAAGCCCCTACTCAATCACCGTGGGAAATGATTGGGGAGACAAGTGGACCATGCGCAGCACACCACCCAAGGAACTCCAACATAGCAAGCTGCATTATTCGCACTGTTATGTGGACCATTGTCCATATCACCAAACACAGATCCAGTTCACGAATAACCACCCCAGACGGCAACACAAATCAACTACACGACCTCTAAGTGAACGACCGAGCCCCTCAAGCACAGAAATTCACCCAAGCCACCCGGAATCTCTCATGATCTATGATTGAGAATGGCAGCAAAAAATTGGTGGAAGACTGAATGGTGCGGGAGAAGGGCCGTCCACCCTCATTCAACCGATGCCCAGATCCTATGCAATCCCTACAATACTGAACCCCAAAGCACCTGCATTCCGAATGCCTGCCAGTCCGCCACTGATGAAACTAGCAGAACCAGTAAAAAGCTTTCGCAATGAGACAATAATCTCAGTGATGCCCCCAATGATGGACAAATATTGACAAAATTTGTACGACGTCTTGGAAGGCAGCGAAGAAGAGGACCAAACCGAAGGAACCAGAGGAAGTGAGATCGAAGATGAGTGCGACATCAGACAAACAGTAAATGAAATGATTCGAACATTCTGTGCGCACATGGTTGCAGCATACCGGAAGGAACCAATATGGAAAAAGGTGAACGAGACAATGAACTCCACAGGAGATTTGTCCTCCTACACGGTCACAAATAGAATGCTGTACGCTAAAACGCGATATGGGAGGAATGCCTGTATATTGCAAAAGGTCCTGCATTCGGAAATACTATGCTGAGAGAGTACGTCATAGCCGAGATCCACGATAAAGGCCATGATGGCGCAGAATGAAACTTACGGTACACTACCGAGGCCCTGTTTTGGCCTGAAATGGGCAAGGATTTCAGAGCATACGTGGCGCAATGCCACACCTGCCAAACGAACAAGGAACCCACGAAGCTACCAGAAGGAAAAGCCCAGAAGATTATCCTACCATTGGAAGTTTTCGAATCAATAGCCATTGACTTTGCTGGACCATTCCACAATTCATAGGAATACGACATGATTTTGGTCACCATTGATAGATTCTCGGGATACACCTGCCTTATGCCAACAAATAAGGAAGTAACGGCGATAACGACCTGGGAACTGCGACGCGACAGAATATTCACACCACATGGCTATCCAGTACCGATAGTAAGCGACGCAGGCCTACAATTTGAGTCACATGAATGGAGACAACAGTGCTGATCGCGAGAAATTGAGCACATCAAAGTAGCACCAGGCCATCATGAAACGAATAGACAAGTTGAAGAGAAAATCTAGGAATTGAAAGCGGCGCTTGGAAACTTACTCAATGCAAGGCAAAACGATTGGTTTGACGCCATACCTGAAACGGCCGCATACTTAAATGCCGGATAGTCTAAAACCCTCCGCATGTTACCATACAAAGCAATATATGGAAAAAACTACCCACTACTTCCCCTGGTGAATTTCAAAAGCTTGTAACGACCCAGCATACATGGGCTATGGCAGACAGAACCTATACCCATACAGGTAGCCAGGAGGCAAACTGGTAGGAACCGGCAGGCAAGTAAGTACTTGACCTATGGAGACCCGATGGCCCGGGCTCTAAGAAGGAACAGAATTGGTTGGTCTGGTACTTAGGTACCTAGATACATCCGGGAGCGTGTCAGCGTACTTAGAGACCTCTGAAGGGGCAGTTACTCAGCTAGGCAGGGTAACTGGAGAAAGGTCAGAAGTGTCAATCTCCGGCAACAGGATAGACTGGGTAACAGGGAAAAGTTATCTTGTCTACCGGACAGGTTACCCTACACTCAGGATCAGGTTACCCTGCCATGGGGGCTTGGGTTACCCTGCCCAAGGGCCTGGGTTACCCTACCTTTCAATACGAAGTCCTACGGGTAGTTCGGACAAAATGACCGGAATGTTAGTCACGCGCAGCCATGCATGATACGGGAATCTGGGGTTCCGGGGAATGCTATTGGGCAAGCTACATAGCTTCGAGGAAGCTGTAAATTGAAGACATTATTCCTATCATACCCCTCCAGCCCAGCCTTGAGGCCCAGAAGACATGGGCAAACGGTTGAGTAGTTGTGTGCAGTCTAGCAAAGAGGAAACTTTGCAGACATGCTTGCAACACCGTATACGTCGCTGCTGTCCGGTCGACCGCAGGCTGTTCGCAGGGTATATGAGGGGCCATCGGGTGGAAGGCAGAGTACCTCCTCTAAGTTGTTAAGAGTAAAGCGGACCCAAACTGACGAAGCTAACGGGTGTTAACCGTGGGGGTCCCGAAGGTAGTCCCAAGTGGTGCCGGGACGACCGGGAGAGTTTTACACCTACCAAGCCCGAAAGTGTCCCCAACGCCATAGGCTCTGAAAGGGGAGTGTAGAGACACTAAAAGCATGATTGCTACCACACGTAAGGTGTATCCGAGGTAGTGGTCATGGGTAGCGCCCATTGGATCACTCCCGGACCACAGTATCCTGCGGAAGATACCAGAAGCCCGAGACTCGTAAATAGTAGATAGATAAACCGCTCACGGTAGCTTCTGAAGTCAAGTAGAAATCTACGCATATGGGAAAGCTGTCATAGATAGTCTAGTTCATGTGGCGTCTTCACTGTTAGCCACTGGCAAGACGCCGCTGCTCAAAGGTTTTCACTCTGGTTGGCAAAATGGAAATGGACCGCAGAAACGATAACCGCATAAGGTGACCGCCGACTGGAGTGTGTCGACACATGCATGCCCGAAGCGTGTGCCAGGAGACGTGTCTGACCACCCTTAGCGGAGAAGGGTGTGCTCAAATGGTTGGAGTAAAATGATGGAGGAGTTCTGGCATAAGATAAAACTACCTGAACATCTATGTGAGAACTCTCCTACTCCAACAATCAATCCTCTCGCGACCTTAATTGAGTGAAGGATCAGGCTTAACGATATTAAGTTTTACCATTTACTTTAGTCTTACATCTGTGTGAACCTTTGGCAATAAGTTTGAAGTTGTTCTGTGCGGTCGCAACCTTGGAATCCATCTTCCCAGGGGTGCCCCCGTTACAGTATATCATTAAGGGAGCTCCTCGCTTAACTCCTCTTCTGATTAGTTGTTTTCAACCTTCGGCACTGAACTTGCCTGAATACTGGTAACCTTGTCTAGAACAAGTAGCCCAGCGTGGAAAGCGCAATGGCTAGTACCGAACTTCAAGCTAGAATGGAATCCAACGCGGATTCAGACCTTGACCTTCACGAGAACTCCGCCAATACATTTCGTGCGTCGGTCTTCACGGACCTCCGCAGTATTGAATGGGACGGTCACCAATTGCTTCTGGAGGCCGCCCCTATTCAGTTATCTGGTGAATGTGTTGATCTTATGATTACAGACCTTTGCGCTGCGGCGCTTTCGTTCTTTCAAGACTACGCCCTTGTCCACAACATGGTCCCTTCCCTGCCGCAAGGGGTACCATTTAGCGAGTTCTCCCGCACGTTCCTCGAACCTCATATCATCTGGGAGGTATCCAAGTCGATTGAGGACGCGAAGCGGGAACTAAAGAACTGGAATGCCCAGTAGCAGCAGGTGTTCCGTAAACAAATTACTACGGCAGCGGTAGACTGGATGAGAGTACAGCAGGAGGCATACCTGCGAATGTTAAGAGACGAGAAGGCCTTGAAGGATCGTATGGCAGCGTTGGAAAAGGCCTTCATAGGCGGTTATAGTATTGATACTGAGAATGATGTACTGATGATAGACGTGGCACCCCCACTCCCACTCGTCAACATGAAGCCGGAGAACTCCGGGACGGAACTGGCTATGAGAGCCCGGGATGAACAGTGGAGGGCATACCTAAGTCCCATGGGTATACGGATGTTGGAAAGCCTCAGTGGCGAAAGCTACAGCTATACCTCGTCCTTCACAAGAGCATCAACAGGCTTTCTGTCGGTCCCCTCCGCGATCGCCCGCAGTCATTCAGGAAGTCCAGCAATTGGACCAACTGATGGGCACCGGGTTAAGAAAAGGATGTCGAAGCCAAAGGGTATCACGGCACCAGATACACCTGACCCTACTCCTCGGCTGACCCCTGACCCCATTAACCCTCCTGCAACACCGTTGGTTGCAACTCCTGTACCTTACATCGCTGCCCCAAGACCCACACCTTTACCCATCTCGTTGCCCGCTCCTGATACCTTTCCTGCTACAGCCTTTTCGCCAGAAGTATTGGATACCCCAGGGTTCCAACCACTGCGCGCGGCATCACCTGGATTTTTCGAACAGGTAAGGCACCAGGAAGACTGAGTACCCATGGCTCCATCAGGGGAGACTCCAATCCCCGGACCTGGGACACCTGCTCACTCCGTTCCTTGGGCACCTGTGATTCCCTCTGCCCCTTCAAAACCGACTCCTCCTTCTGTGCTCCCCACAATCACGAGTGGCGAGTCAGACAGCCAAGACGAGTTTTGCCTGTCAGGCTGCAAATCAGAAGAAACTCGTATGGGGTGGATTCATTACCACACATATGGGTGCCGGAAGGAACAACAGACCCCGGTAAGGTATCAAAGAAGGCAGAAGGAAGGAGATGGATGGCCACCATGTGGGTATTGTGGCTCATGGAGGCACGTTGGTCCCCCGATGCAACCCCTGAGCTGCCCAGAACTACAGGCATTTCTGCGGATAACTCAGGTGGCGCCTAACCCAACTCCTGAGAGTGGGCGACACCCTGTTCCACCACCGGCATCAGTACCATCAGGGGCTAACCTCACAGGGGATGGGACTCAGGATGACCAGGAGGAATGGTTTGATGGGTATGATAGACCAGGGGAGAGACCAGGGGGAAATGCCGAGGATGGTGGAGATGGAAATGCGCCTCCTGGAGGTGCTGCAACCGGAGCGGGAGGAGATCCAGGGGACTCCGACCATGATAGTTCGAATGATGATGATGCCAATTCTCTCCCTGATGTGACTCCCTTTCTCGACGTTCGCAATGAAGATTGGAGTAATGAGAAGAAACGACAGTGGTACCGCCGTGCTAAGAAGCTACAAATGGAATTCCGGAGCAGATCGACCTCACGGCCATCCACTAGACAGCGGCAAAAGAAGCTGCAAAAGTTGAGTGGTATTCTGGCATTCATGGGAAGGGTTACCGAACTTGCAAGCTTCCTAACGTTGGTGGAGTTCATATTCGAATACTTTGCAGGGTACAGGTTGACCGATATGGACAAGGTAAACCTGGTGATCCTCCTCTTAGAAGACACTACCCGAACATGGTATCTTGGGCTGTACTCACACATCAACAAAGAGGCAGCCAAGCGTACTAGCGTTCCTGTTAACAACAGTAACCCATTGAGAACGTGAAAAGGATTCCGGGAACGACTGGAACGAAGTTTCGGCGGTGGCCCAGCGGAATGAGACCGATCCCTTCTCGAGTGGTGAGACCTGGTGATGAAGCCACGTCACATTGATGAGTACCTGGACAAGATAATTGACTACATGTGTAAGCTTAGCTATACACATCCAGTACAGGTACGGGACAAGGTACGGTCGGGCATTACCCAAGAAGTTCGGAATGTGTGGGCACCCAAGGAGCCCCATCCAACCGACTTGAACGACTACCTTGATCCTCTGCGGAAAGTTGGACACACACTGGAGGACAACACCCGGTTCAGCAACAGGGTTATCCATCCTGTCCAATGGTCTGAGCCAATGGAAAAGAAGGACGATAGGTCATCGACTTCCGGGAGGTTTAAGAAGAAGAAAAAAGGTTTGGGCAGACAGAACCAGAGGCCTGCCAAACCTACTAATTTCAATTCAGGGAAACAGGCAAAGCCAGCGACTTCTGAGTATACAAGGTCACATAAGGAAATCCCGTCGATTTTGACCGAACGTCGGAGAAAGCACAACCAGTGCACCAAGTGTGGACAAAGTGGTCACTTCTGGAGGAAGTGTACCGCCACGTCCCCAGTCGTTAGTTCATCCAAACAAGCTCGTGGGTTGAAACAGTCAGCCCCGGTAAGCGAGCCCACAGGGACAGACAAGCAGCTAAAGCGCATTGAAGCGCCACGTCCGGCTTCCTTGTCAAAGATACTTGAAGTCTGCCAGGCATCACCTCAGATCATGGAGGTTGATACTGGTGGCTCGGAATAGGTGAGAACCCTTTCTGTTTAAGGTATAACCTTATTAACCCATGGCCATAGACCCCTGAGGGATAGATGGACATGAGCCACAAAGATGGCTTCGGAGATGGGTGAGTACCCTTCTACCGCATAAATGACCCTGATACTGACTACACCCAGAGGGTATGGGCAGGTAGATGTTGCGGGCCATGCGTAGTGGGCTGAGCTATCTCTCCTTCGTTGGGTTTCGGGTTATTTCCTTTGTTCCAGTTATACATATTTCTTTCAGGATTTTCTTAGCTGGATGGGCAAGTCATAGGACATTATTTTGGTTGAGGCTGGGTGAGGTCCTGCTCGAGGAAATCCTCGACATTGGGGAAGCAAGCGTGCTTCGCTTGGAACTGGTCCAACAGCGGACTTCTACGCACCTTGGGAAACAAATTGTTATGTTTAGTATAAGTGGAATTGGTTCAGGCTGGACTTGATCAAATAAATGGCGCTATTTTAAAGTTTACTTGAGGAGGGTTCAGTACCCCAAATTATGCTGGCGTGATAGTAAACACGCAAGTTATTGGTAAAAGAAGAATCCCAATCCCTTAACGTTTACCGACCCGTTGTGGCCGCTCTTGTGTCGAAAGGCAAGGGACCAAAGAGAATTACTAAGCCAAGATGACTAATTCACCAAGACAAGCGAAGAGGCAGAAGCGTGACAACTTGCCTCGTCATACCAAGTCTATCCACCTGCGGGTCAAGTTAGACTGGAAGATAGGAGCTAGACAGGTAAGCGCGGAAGTGCTCTTGCTACTCGATAGTGGAGCTACTAGGCCGGTGCTTAGTAGCCGATGGGTTAAGCAGACTCAGGCACCTTGTGTACGATGGAAGGTATACGTGCCGATAAGCGACGCTAGCGGTAATCACATTCCTGTGTCAGGTCTGCACTATACCAAGTTCTTAGAAATGAGGATAGGTGACCACCACAATGAGATGCGCTTTGAAGTCGCGGATATGCCCGACACTAAGGTGGACGGGTACCTACCTATGTCTTGGTTGAGAGACCATAACCCCGACATAGATTGGAAGACTGGATCACTAACCTGGCGCTCAGATTTCTGCAAGGCTAACTGCCTAGCAGAGCAGGGGCGGTCAGTGTTCATGACCGATGAAGAGTTACTAGCCGAAGACACTAGTAATGTGTACCTATTGGGAATTGTGCAATTCTCCGATGAGGAAGGTGCCGACATTACGGTTAAGCTACTCCGCGAGTATAAGGACTATGGGGATATCTTCAGTCAAGAATAGATTGAGGCACTACCGGAGCACTCGAAGTATAACCACACGATCGGGTTGCTACCCGGGACTCAACCTCGGTTTGGGCCTATCTATCCGTTATCGGAAAAGGAACTTAAGGCACTCAGGGAATATCTCAATACCATGCTGCGAACGGGAATGCTATGGCAATCCAGTTCCTCGGCAGTAGCCCCTATCCTCTTTGTGCCAAAACCAGCTAGTACATTAAGACTAGTAATAGATTACTGAGGGCTGAACAAAATCACGGTGAAGAGCAAGTATCCTCTACCGTTGATGAATGAACTGCGAGATAGGTTAGGAAAAGCAATTGTATTCACCAAGTTGGACTTGAAGAACGGCTACTACCTTCTGAGGATGGCAGAAGGTGAGGAATGGAAGACGGTCTTCCAGTGCAGATATGGACTGTATGAATACACAGTCATGCCGTTTGGGTTGTGTAATGCCCTGGCAACTTTCCAAAGCATGATAAATGAGGTCTTTAGGGATCTCATGGATGCAGGAGTCATCGCGTACATGGATGACATCCTGATCTATTCCGAAAATATGGAAGAGCACGTCGCGATAGTGAGGCTTGTGATAAAGAAATTGCGGAAAACTAGACTATGTGTAAGCATGAAGAAGTCCAGTTTCCACCAACAGGAGGTTGAATTCCTCGGATACAAGATCTCCGATATGGGGATCTCTATGTTGTCGGAGAAGGTGCACTCAATCGGGGATTGGGCACCTCCGACATATGTCGTCGACGTTCAAAGCTTTATGGGCTTTGTCAACTTCTATCGTCGGTTCATAGAACGGTTCAGCAAGATAGCAAAACCTCTGACAGACTTGACAAAGAAGGAGGTCTGATGGGAATGGACACCTGCGTGTGAGCAGGCCTTCAACCATTTGAAGGAAGCGTTCACGTCCAAACCTATCCTGGCACATTTTGATCCTGAACAGCCAACCCGGCTGGAAACCGACGCTAGTGACTTCGCATTAGGAGCTGTCCTCTCCCAGTTCTGTGAAGATGAGAGATGGCATCCAGTGGCCTACCATAGTAGGAAGTTTCACCCAGCGGAGATTAGTTATGATGTTCATGACAGGGAAATAACAGCCATCGTGGCGGCGTTCAAGGAATGGGATCATTTGCTACACTCGGTAACGGACCACTTGGTGATCTATATGGATCATAAGAATTTGCAGTACTTCAATAGTACCAAGATCCTTAACCGAAGGCAGTACTGCTGGGCTGAGTTCCTGCAACCTTTTAACTTCCAGGTGGTTTACCAAGAAGAACAGTTGAATGAGAAGGCAGATCCTGTGTCACGGCATAGGGACTATGACCCTGAAGGTGGGAGTGGTTTTCCGCCACAGTTGTTTTTTCACCCCGGACAGTGGGTTGGGAGCCAAGAATGGGACATCTTGCAACCACACGTGTTACAGGTGTGCCAAGGATTTTCGCTTCAGTCGTCCTTTTTGGATCAACTGCGGGTAGCGATAACCGAAGGCCAGGAGTACTTAAGGATCCTGAAGGCAACAGCTCCCAGTGACAAAGAGGTCGACCGACATTTTACGACAGAAAAGGGCTTACTCCTGTACAAGAACAGGTGGTATGTTCCCAAGGGTCAGAATCTGAAGCAGACAATCATGAAGGCAGAACATGACTCCCGAATTGCGGGACACTTCGGGACTTACAAAACCATTGGNGGGTAACATGGATGAGCACATTACTGACTACGTGCGGACATGTGATGCATGCCAAAGAAATAAATCCATCAGGCACAAGAAGTTCAGGCTGCTGGAACCTGTTGATGTTCCCATGAGGCCGTGGACAGCGATTTCAATGCATTTCATTGTAGCACTGCCAGAGTCCGAAGGGTATACCAAGATCTGGGTCATAGTGGACAGATTCTCGAAAATGGCCCATATCATAACCAAGAACAAAGAAGTACCTATCAAGAAGCTTGCCTTGATATTCCTGAAGGAAGTTTGGCACCTTCATGGACTCCCAGAGTCAATCATCTCCAAAAAAGATAGCAGATTCACATCCAAGTTCTGGATGAGTCTGATGCACTTGTTGCAAGTGAAACTAAACATTTCGACTGCATTCCACCCTGAGACTGATGGGCAGACTGAGAGGGTTAATCAGACACTGGAGCAGTACTTGCGTAGTTACTGTTCCTATCAACAGGATGACCGGGTTTCGCTGCTACCGCTTCCGGAGTATGCGTACAACACCTCGACATCAGAATCCACCAGGTTGTCACCATTTGAGATCAACTACAGGTTTAACCCAAGGACAAACTAGTCCGGTATTGTGTCTGATAATCAAGGAATACACCCTAGTAGTGAGCTCTTGGTTAAGGAATGGGAAGGAACCTGGGCAGAGATTCGAGAAACGATCCAACAGACACAGGCATGGCAACGGAAACGGCATGACCAGAAAAGGTTGCCATCACCGGACTATGTTACCCTGGAGGTTGTGGCTGCTGGGCGGGCAAAGAAAGCAGACTGTGTAATGTTGAACTGAAAAAACATCCACACGAAGCGTCCAAGGGAGAAGCTGGACCAGCGGATGTTTGGGCCTTTCGTGGTCAAACGTCGGGTGGGTAACCGGGCCTATGAACTCCAACTGCTCCCTAGATGCAGCATCTACCCAGTTTTCAATATCACGTTGCTCGAACCCTATCGTGAGGATCCGGAAGGAGGTATGGTCAAGGAGGTCCCTACCCCGGAACTTGTGCACAACGAGCCCACTTACGTTATCAAAGCTGTTGTGGACAGTCGATCGTACGGAGGAGCGAAGGCAAAGTTTCCATCATGCTTCATCCCGTACCTGGTTTCATGGGAAGGCTAAGGGGCTGAGGAAAGTTCATGGGAGCCCTATGAAATCCTTGAAGGGACAGGCTTACAGGCCATTCTGGATTTCCACCAAAGATTTCCGTCCAAGCCCAGGGACCATAGGGTCTTGCGGGAATCGAGTCATGGAAATAAGGGACGACGCTAATAGTCCGGGATGGACCATAGAGAAGAGGGGAGTGATGTAACGACCCAGCATACATGGGCTATGGCAGACGGAACCTATACCCATACTGGTAGCCAGGAGGCAAACTGGTAGGAACCGGCAGGCAAGTAAGTACTTGACCTACGGAGGCTCAATGGCCCAGGCTCCGAGAAGGAACAGAATTGGCTGGTCAGGTACTTAGGTACCTAGATACACCCGGGAGCGGTGTCAGCATACTTGGGGACCTCTGAAGGGGCAGTTACTCAGCTAGGCAGGGTAACTGGAGAAAGGTCAGAAGTGTTTATCTCCGGCAACAGGATAGACAGGGTAACCGGGAAAAGTTATCTTGTCCACCGGACAGGTTACTCTACCCTCAGGATCAGGTTACCCTGCCATGGGGGCTTGGGTTACCCTGCCCAAGGGCCTGAGTTACCCTACCTTTCAATACAAAGTCCCACGGGGAGTTTGGAAACAATGACCGAAATGTTTGTCATGTGAAGCCAAGCATGATACTGGAATCTGGGATTCTGGGGAATGCTATTTGGAAAGCTACGTAGCTTCGAGGAAGCTGTAAATTGGAGACATTATTCCTATCATACACCTCCGGCCCCGCCTTGAGGCCCGGACGTCATGGGCAAACAGTTGGGTAGTTGTGTGCAGTCTAGCCAAGAGGAAACTTGGGAGACATGCTTGCAACACGGTATACGTCACTGCCGTCCGGTCGACCCTAAGCAGTTCGCGCGATATATAAGGGGCCATAGGGTGGAAGGCCGAGTACCTCCTCCAACTTGTTCGGAGTAAAATGGACCAAAACTGACGAAGTTAGCAGGTGTTAACCGTGGGGGTCCCGAAGGTAGTCCCGGGTGGTGGCGGGACAACTGGGAGAGTTTTACACCTACCAAGCCTGAAAGTGTCCCCAATGCTGTAGGCTCTGAAAGAGGAGTGCAGAGACACTAAAAGCATGATTGCTACCACAGGTAAGGTGTATCTGAGGTAGTGGTTGTGGGTAGCGCCCATTGGATCACTCCCGGACCACCGTCTCCTGCGGAGGACACCGGAAGCCCGAGACTCGTAAATAGTAGATAGATAAACCACTCACGGTAGCTTCTGGGGTCAAGTAGAAATCTACGCATATGGGAAAGCTGTCATAGATAGTCTAGTTCATGTGGCATCTTCACTGTTAGCCACTGGCAAGACGCCGCTGCTCAAAGGTTTTCACTCTGGTTGGCAAAATGGAAATGGACCACAGAAACGATAACCGCATAAGGTGACCGCCGACTGGAGTGTGTCGACACATGCATGCTCGAAGGGTGTGCCAGGAGACGTGTTGGACCACCCTTAGCGGAGAAGGGTGTGCTCAAATGGTTGGAGTAAAACGATGGGGGAGTTTCTGGCATAAGATAAAACTACCTGAACATCTATGCGAGAACTCTCCTACTCCAACAATCAATCCTCTCGAGACGTTAATTGAGTGCAGCATCAGGCTTAACGATATTAAGTTTTACCATTTACTTTACTCTTACATCTGTGTGAACTTTTGGCGATACGTTTGAAGTTGTTCAGTGCAGTTGCAACCTGGAAATCCATCTTCCCAGCAGTGCCCCCGCTACAAAGCTCCACAGTCCCAGCAGCCGAGGAATTGTTAAACAGACACCAAGCAATCCGGAAAACTGCATTCAATGCTATCAAACTAGCACGATTCAGGACTACGAGAACAGCAGCAAAGCGACACAGACACCACACTCCAATCGGGATAGGTAACCAGTTACTGGTGTACGGAAACCTATTCGCAACCGAATCGGGATAAAGCAAGAAGCTCCAACCCCACTGGCAAGGACCATTTAAGATAAAAGGATATGATGACCATGCGGGAAATTACATGGTGGAAATGGACAGAAGAATGTATAGGAACCGAGAAGCGACATTTCATGCATCCAGAGTGAAAAGATACCTCTCAAACGACGATACGATATTCCCGTGAAGAAGCTATGCAAAGCCACCCCCCATCGTGGTTAGCGAAAAACTAGAATGGGAAGTGGAGGTTATATGAGACCACAGGAGATGCTATGATCGCGGCCAATTCCTAGTAAAATGGACAGGATATCCAGAAACGGAAAACAGCTGAGAACCCCTCGAAGGATTAGAAAATGCGATGGAACTAGTAAACCCATGGTGGGAGGATAACAAGCCGCAGGATGAAGTGCCCCCTACAATTAACCATGTGATGGTGGCATGGAGTCCAACACTACTGGAAATCCAAACCCTTTGCCCAGATACGGACCAAGACATACAGGACAGGTTTTGGTCTGCCCATTTTGAGAGTGATTTCGATAGCAACAAAGATGAGAATAGAGTCATGGAAGACGAAGCCCTATGCCTAGCGTGGCTAGCCGGAGTTGAGTATGGGGAATAACGAACAATGAAAACACATACAACCCAACAGCCTTACGATGTCAAACTATGAGCAAGTGCCGTGGAGACTGCACCATCAGCTAATAGGACTGTTGGTGAACCGTGATATTATCTCTAGATGATACCTTACACATCGATTATTCATACACATTTGCAACAAATGCCTCGAAATAACAATAGAATGAACAGGAAGGATATGGGGAGAAACCCTAAGCAATGTTTTCCGCTTCGGTAGTTGTTGCTACCTGAGTATGGAGAAATGTGATGTATGTGTGGAAACGGAGGAAACCGAAATTAAAATGTCTCACCCCCCCACCACCTGAACAATTAAGCGAAGCAACTACCGAAAACTAGGCACCCTGCCTTCCCCTAAAAACACCTAAGCGAGCCCGACACTGAAGACATAAATACTCCACCTATTCGCAAACTTAGGACGGAAATAACAGCGATACTACAATCGAAGAACAAAACCTCTCACAAAACACCTTACTACTCCCCGAAAGGAAACAAAGAATATCGACCTACGAAGAAGTCAGCCTAAAGGGACGAGACCTCATCTTGGGATACCTACTATACCGAGAAATCATTCCAATGGACACATACTGGAAGATATTCTACATCGATCACTGCGCAGATTGCGGGCGAATCGATATCGAGAGGGAAGAATAGGAGGACCGGATAGAACAAAACCTCGTGGACCTACCACACTACTGGGAATCAGGTTGCTTTTTGTGCGGAGCACCCTGTCACGAGTGTTTGGAAAGATGGCTGAAAGCGGTAGAATAGATGTTGCAGGACGATCTGAGATTGCTACAGGATAGCGATGATGATGAGGATGGGTCCTAGGGAGGACTCCTGGAAAATAGCGGATCTACCGACTATTAGGATTTCATTAAAGTTCTGTTTTATTTGGTGAAATTGTTAGTTTATTTTGGGAGTGTAACCGGTACGGGTACTAGGTTATGTTTTATGTTTGGTTTTACAGTATCAGTTGATACTCGTATTGTTTCGTGTGCTATCGGTTGATGCACACAATGTTTTGAAATATCGCTCATACCGAAGATAACCAATATGCTGTATTTAAAGACCACTGATTTCCGCGATGGAAATAGCAGACTTTGACTGACAATATTCTAAATATACTTTGTTGAATGGTTACTTCTCTGATCTCCTATTACACCCCTTCGAAGCCTCCTTTAGCAAGTAGCGCTCGCTTTCTGTTGATCAGAAAGCCATCTGCTCCTATCGTACCACTACGTGACTAGGGCCTAGCCTGAACATGTTACAACTACGATACCAATATTGCAGTATTGTGGCCCCACACTACCCATTATGATTGAGATGGGTGCATCCTACTACCTATGCTCTGGTATCCTCTCCCAGGAGGGAAAGGACGGATTATGGGGTCCAGTTGTATTTCGATCAAAAACAATGCTAAAGGCAGAACAAAACTATGATACTCGCCATAAGGAACTGTTAGCCATTGTACAGTCAATTAGAGACTCGAGGAAGTACACGCTAGGAAGTCAACATGTGATCCCTGTCATCTCAGACCACAAGAGCCTACTAGCGTTTACTACCACCAAGGAACTCAATGTACAACAGATCAGGTGGAGTGAGACATTAAGCCAATACCACCTCCGAATCGAATACTGACAAGGTAAAGGAGAAGGAAAGATGGATGCATTGACGTGACGGATGGAGGACTTTCTAGACAAAGAGAAAACACGGTTCGCAACGACAAAGAATACTTCTCCCTAGAGAATAGTATTTCACAAAAGAAGAAGATGAAGACAATGGATACAAATCCCTAAAGGAAATAACCACAGCCCTCAGCAATGATGAATGATACAAGAAATATATAAAAAGAAGTATGGCCAGCAACCAGAAAATCAACGAGATAAAGAAGGCCTTGAAGGAAGGCCTAAAACAAACAAAAGGTATAGCCCTCGGGCTATACTGGGAAGGAAATGGATACCTATGGTATGACGACAAGATAAGGCTCCCAGACGAAGAAGCCTTGCGAATGGAAACGGTACGAAGAAATCGGGACAACCTACCAGTGGGACACGGTGGAACGGCAAAAACGACAGGGTTGATTCAATGATGCCACTACTGGATATCAATGTGCGACGATATTAAAAGATATAGCAAGAATAGAAACACATGTCAACAAACGAAAATGGTTAAACATGCACCCTAAGGGCTATTCAAGCCACTTGAAACTCCTGGAAGACCATGGCAATCCATTGCTATGGATTTCATCACTGGATTACCCGAATCAAACAGTTACAACGCCATATGGGTTGTTATCGACCAACTCACAAAAATGACGCACTTTATACCATGCAGAACGGATATGACAATACCACAATTCTTCAATCTGTTTAAAGACCAGGTCATAAGACTCCAGCAACTACTGCAAGATATTACCTGCGACAGAGGATCCCTCTTCACGTCGCAAGTATGGAAAGAAATCCGATGACAATTAAGTGTCAGCCAATACCCAAGCACCACCTTCCATCAACAATCGGATGGCCAGACTGAATGAACAAATGCGATATTAGAACTATAACTGCGAGCCTACATCAACTACCAGCAGAATGATTGCATGGAATTCCTGTCTACGGAAGAATTCGCATACAACAACAGGTGACAAGAAACGATAAAAACCACACCCTTCTTTACGAATTACAGATACGACCCCTCATCCGATCCAGTACCATAACAAGTGCCGCAAAAAATAATGCAAGCCGATGATATGATAACGGTACACAATATCTTACAAGACGAAATCACTCTAGCACAAATGAGTCACAAGTGAAAGAGCGATAAGTACAGGAAGCCAGACGCGAACCTGACGGTCCGCCACAGGGTGTGGTTAATACTACGCAATATCTGGGCCACAAGAGTATCAAAGAAGCTGGACCACAAGAAACTTGGACTATTCAAGATAATTGAATGGGTCAGATTACAAGCATATAAACTCACCCTCCCCACCTGAATGAAACAGACTCAACCATCATTCCACACCAGCCTACTTGAACCATACCAAGAAAAGTCTTTTCCCTTCCAGAAGAAACTTCCCCCTCCGCCTATTCATATAGAAGGTGAAGACGAATATGAACTTGAAGAAATAATTGACTCCTGCTTGCACTACGGTTAACTGCAATAGCCAGCCAAGTGGACCGGTTACTTCTCTGAACAAGATCAAGAGTGGTATCCAGCCACAAACTTTACAAACTTGAAAGATGTCGTCCTCCTCTTCCACTAACGCTACCCATGCAAGGCAACAACTAACTGTCCAAACTGACGCGGAAGAAAGCAATTGGGTGGTGGTGGAGGACCAGGTGGAATTCGAATAAAACATGCTGCAGGCACAGAAAGAAGTGGAAGAAGGGTAAATGCAAAAGAAGGAACACGCAGGAAAGACATGGACAGCATGCACCAACAATGACTACACAGTACGCCAGGACGCAAGGGAACGACAACAGTGGTGGCCAACAGAGGCTACCAAAACAAGAGACTCGGACGAAGAGTAGGAGTAGGCAAACTCCTGGCAGCAGCAAACCTGAGAAGAAGAAACTTCGGTAGCCCCGACAGGGCCGAGACACCTCGGAATCGATTGGCAGAACTGTATGTGCCAGTTCTGCCCCTACCACAGAGGAGAAGCGGAAAAGGCACAAGGACAGGCTCCGAGGATAGAGCCGAGCAAGAGGGGGGGGCACAAAGTTTCTTTTCCCTCTACGGAGGTCCCGAGAGAAACCATCCGCACAAAAGATGAAATGATAAGGCAGCAACAGGACATGACAAAGGAGCTGCAAGGAACGGTCGATCAACTCCGGCGAATAGTTACTGGACTACACGAAGTAAAGTGGATGGTACGGGAACAAGGAGAAAGGCAGGACCAGGAAAGGTGGGTCCCAAAGGAGATGGAGGACTGGCTTCTCGAAGAATACCGAAATGTGGAACAGCATGAGATGCGCACCTGTGGGTACATGGTATTGATCGAGGAAAGAAGGAGGAGGAGAGGATAGATGCATCCTCAGGGACTGAGGATATGAGAGAGAGGAGCTAATGTCACGATCTGGCTAGAGGAGTGCTAGCCAAGTGACTGTAGCAAGGAACAGGTTTTGCACATAACCTCACTTAGAGGTCATGCAGTTAAGTTATCCTTTCATGCACATGACCTCATTAGCAGGTCATGGGGCCCATTTATGTTTAATTACATTTCGTATATGATGTACAGTTGACGTCATGGGAAGAGTCTAGACTGGCCAGTTAGCCTTACTGGCAAGGCAGACTCGTTTATGTTTTACGCATGACCTCGTTAGTAGGTCATGTGGCTTGTTTACACGTTGAATTTATATCGCGTTTGATTTATGTTTTCATACATGATGTCATTTAGAGGTCATGGGATGTTTTATTTTTGCGCACATGACTTGTTTGAGTCACGTGATGGATTTTGCATCTGACCTCGCTTGAGGATCAGGGCTAGGTTGGTGTTGTGGGAAGAGGTCTATATAAAGTCCGGGTTTTCACAGATGGGTTAGCTCTTCACGCAACCATCTACTATTATTTCCTATTTACTACATTACGGTCTTTGCAATACAAAAACCTTTATGCTCCACAATCTATCTACTTGTCAGACAACTGTAGAGTCCAGAACCTGTCAGCTATGCCGATCCAGTTAACAGAATAAAGACCAATACCCTTAGTGCTGGTGAGAAACCGATTCTTAGGTGGGAATACTAAGATAGGGCCGGAAGACTCGAAGAGCTCTTGGACACAGCGCAGCACTATTCGCAGGTACGATGAAGGTCGTTATCTGTCACGAGTACCACATGTAGTGGGGAACCATAACACATAGGGACTTTCCGGAGAATAGCGGGTTTACTGACTTTTAGGATTTTATTAGGTTAATTTGGTTGGTGAAATTGTTATTTTATTTTGGGAGTGTAACCGGTACAGGTACTAGGTTAGGATTCGGTTTGGGTTTCACAGTATCATTTTATACTTGTATTGTTTCGTGTACTATCAGTTGATACACACATTGTTTTATATTTGGTTTCACAGTATTGTTTGATACTTGTATTGTTTCGTGTACTATCGCTTGATATGCACCTTGTTTTATGTTTGGTTTCACAGTATCATTTGATACTTGTATTGTTTCGTATGCTATTGGTTGATATGCACATTGTTTAATATTTGGTTTCACAGCATCATTCAATTCTTGTATCGCTTCGTGTGCTATTGGTTGATACACACCTTGTTTTATGTTCGATTTTACAGTATTGTTTGATACTTGTATTGTTTCATGTGCTATTGGTTGATACACACATTGTTTTGAAATATCACTCATACTGGAGATAAGCGATATACTGTATTTAATGACCACTGATTCTCACGATAGAAACAGCCGACTCCAACAAACAGTATTCTTAATATCCTTGGTTGAATAGTTACTTCTTTGATCTCTTATTACACCCTGTTTAAAGCCTATTTTAGTAAGCAGCGCTTACTTCTTGTTGATCAAGAAGCCATCTGCTCCTAGCGTACCACTACATGACTAGAGCCCGGCCTGAACACATTACAATTTACATACTGAACAGAATTGAAGCCAAGGTGGTCTTTCTTAGAGGTCCTCTCAGATTTGCATCTATGTCATACCAGTATAGGTTGACTGTAGTCATTCGATGTAAACGTACCAAAGAACTGGACCCTAACCGGTTTGCCAATAAAGGTTGGTGCTAGGTACCTTTACTCAAAGGCAGTACCTCAAGATCATTGTACTGTCAGCTACTAGGAGAGTGTACCAATCTGAAGATACACTTCATCAGTACATATATACCGTTTCTCCTATTCTTTTAGTTAAGAATCGTGACTACCGGCAAATTAATTCTACTGATAACAACCCTCACCAGTCAGATATAGTGTTCAGCAACATACTCATGCATAGAGACTTTATTGGCAGAGACAGTCCCCTACTGTGCTTTCAGCAACATTAAGCCCTGAGGACGCCATAATATCTGGTAGTGTTCCACCTGGTTCACATAGGGACATATGTCGAAGCTGGCCTTAGTCTTACTCAGGAAGTTTTTTCGGTCTTCCAGGCCTTTGATTGTTATCTACATGACTTGTAACATACTGCCAACTTACGATTTGGGCTGCTGTAGACATGGAGATTCCAGAAGCTTCTCTAATTTGAGTATAAGACCAGCCCAGTTTCTGCTTTTCAATTATGGAAATGTAGTTCTTGCAAGAGGTTTCATGCATCATCATAGCTTTAGAGGTTATGGTTAACCGAGATGTTGTTATATGTAGCTCATCACTACGTGGAATTGGTCTTTGTTTGGGCTTGCCAAGCTTGCGTGTTACAATATTTTTTTCACCCATCTGCTGTAGTCTCCGAGTCCGCATGGCATAGCAATGAAGTGCAAACCTCAAAGATCTACCACACCATCTGACTCTAACATTTCTTGTAATAGATTCCCCTCCACCAAGTTCATATCACACAATGCCTATATTTTAATTGCAAATTTATGCTAATAGTGTTAGTTGGCGGGAAATTTTAGGCTTCATTTTTCTCCTCAGATGTACAGTACTGTACTCCAGTAGGATTAAGCCTGTAAACCTACAATACATTATGGAAATAACTCTGGACTCACATCAAAGGCGGGGCCACCCCACCCTTACCTCCCCTTCCCACCGTGATCACTCGTACTCAATTCCTTACTCTCAGGCTTCCCGTTGGTTTACCAAAATAGAACAGGCCATCGGGATTGAAGCTCAGGACGTGGAGAGAAATAACACTATCACCCATAGGAGTAATTGGTATTGTACTTCCCCGAACCACAAAAAGTATTTGCCAATATTGGGATTAAACGAACACTATATTAGAAGATGTGACATCCCACGACGAAACCCGAAGGCTTACCCGATACCGGGAGACCCGATATACCGGCAAGTCAGAGCATTCGGGACTTCGCCGGATATAATCTTAAGGTCATTAACTTGATGAAACCAGGTAGGTCGGGAAAAAGGACGGTATTCCAGTGGCATATCTTCTGCCCCCCACAGGCATAGTTACCATGCCATCCCATTGTGATATATCATATATTGTCATATTCCAGATTCTATATCGGCCCCACCCTAAGGATAGTAATGCTATGAAAGAAAATGTTTTGAGAGGCGTAGGGAACATCTGAACCGCAGGGGACAGGCCCCAGGTATTAAAGGTACTCGGGGTAGGAGGCAAGTATTGGGACAAACAGGAGGACAAACAAGTAGATAGCCGGTGGAAAAATTCCTTAGGGCCTGTTCGGCAACGACCGTTCCGTTCCGTTCGCCCATACAAATTGTCTTACAGTTCCGTTCGCGAACGGTCATATTGTATGGGCGAACGGAACGGAACGGTCGTTGCCGAACAGAGCCTTAGTTTGTATAATTTGAGGCTCCTGGATGCCTAACAAGGAAAATAAAGCCAATCTTTAAATAGCCAGGCTAATATCTACAAATAGGCACTACGATATTTCCTCTCTCACACAGACGTTTGTCTCCCTCGTATGTCTCAACACATCACGCCTGACCGGTGTATACCGGTAGAGTAGGGCGCATTTTTCTAGAAGTCCCGCCCCACAGGATGTAGTCTAACATTTTCACCGCTTCCGGCTTAGCATAAATCAGACCTCGATAGAAAACTTTCTAAGGCGAATCTTAATTTAAGAGTAATTGTATAATGGTTTATCAGTTAACTAGTAATTTCACTATTAGCCGGCCTACTGCACACGCGAAATACTGGAACCTATCGCGCACATATCCGAAGCCAACGACCGGTAAACTCCCGTTGCGCCATACGGCCCACAAGCTACGCGAAGCTTCAAATGTTGCACAGGGAAAAGCGAGCCACACAATGTCAAGCCACAGTGATTATGCATTGTTCCTTCAGAGTCAGTCAACCGGGTAACCCTTGGCACTTAACTATGCACTCAGGGTACTGTACCCCCCTTACCATAGAATCTCAAATAATTGAACCTGGTGCTACGGGGTTGAAATAAGGTGAGTCAAGCTGATCATTCTGGATCAAATTGAGTAATATCAGGTTTGGAAATTCTTGGCACTAATCTAATCATAGGAAAAATTTATCTCGTCAATATCCTCCTCTTTAAGTTTCCTATCCTTATCCTTTTCTGACCCAATATCCTGTCCTTCTTCTAAATCCTCCAACCCTATCTTTAGAAACTCTGTTAGTAACCCTTTGACCAATATTTCATGGTCCTTGCTCCCATGAATTGGGAGCGAGAGACCAAGTATGATACACGAAAAGACTTCCAAACAACCTCAACTCTCTCTAACAAAACCCCCTCTCGTGCCTCCCACACTGTCTATATTGTCTCAACCCTTTACCACCCAATCATACTACCCTGAAGTGACACTCTAGAGGCAAGTATTTTCTCCTCCTCATGCTCAATTTCTGTTAACTGTATTTCTAATATCTTCTATTTGTAGTAATTTAATAAAAGGTATGTTTATAGTTAAACCAATGCGAGGGGCCTTTTTTTTTTTACCTTTAAAATATCCTTAAATGGACAGTTTACAGAAACATGTAGAGGTTGCACAATCCCTTTACAGCCTACAGGAATTGTGCTGACTGTAATGTTGTTTGCTTGTAGGATATCAAGAACCTCTTCCATTTTTTGTTTAGAAAAGAAGGCTATTACTAAGAGCATCAGTTGACAATCAAGAACAGGTATGAGTTACTCCTCTAACCATTTGACCATTCTGGTTGAATTGGCATATACTGTGGGATTAAATTTAACTCTAACATAGGGGTCATAGAGTCTCTTTTCAGAGAAGGGTTGGCTGCTGATAACTTTTCCTCTAAAACAAATAAGTGGATCCGCTTTGAGGAACACCATCTGCAAAGATTATGGGTTGAATTGTCCCTTACCTTTTGTCCCAACCAGACTTTGATGACTAAAGCGATATAGTCTTTTTACCAATAATATTATAAGTCTGTCCTTCTAAGTACTTCAAAGGCAGTGGAGTCTGATCTATATTACAGATATGCTGCATATAGTATGATGCAATAGCTGCTGGAATATCTGTAATGACCCAGCATACATGAGCTATGGTAGTTGGAACCTGCACCCATGCAGGGGCCAGGAGGCGAACTGGTAGGAACCAGCAGGCAAGTAAGTACTTGATCTAAGGAGACCCAATGGCCTAGGCTCCAAGATGAACAGAAATAGCTGCCAAGGTACTTAGGTACTTGGCTACACCCAGGAGCGGTGTCAGCGTACTTAGGAATCTCTGAAGGGGCAGTTACTCTGCTAGGCCAGGTAACTGGAGAAGGGTCAGAAGTGTCTATCTCTAGCCCTGAAATAGACAGAGTAACAGGATAAAGTCTTCTTGGCCATCAGACAAGGTTACCCTACCCTTGGGCTCAGGTTACCCTGCCTAAGGTCCTGAGTTACCCTATCTTTCAATATGAAGTTCTTCAGAGAGTTCGGGAAAAATGACCAGAATGTTTGTCAGACGAAACCACATATAATACTGGAATTGGGAGTTCTGAGACATGCTATTGGGCGAGCTACGCAGCTCCGAAGAAGCTGAAAATTGGAGACATTATTCCTATCATGCCCCTCCGGCCCAGACTTGAGGCCCAGATGTCATGGGAAAACGGTTGTGTGGTCAGGTGCAGTCTAGTAAAAAGGAACTTTTAGAGACCTGCTTGCAACACCACATATGTCGCTGCTATCTGGTTGACCAGAAGCTGTTTACAGGATATAGGAGGAGGCATAGAATAGAAGGTGGAGTACCTCCTCCAAGTTGTTCAGAGTAAAACAGACCAAAACTGGCAGAGTTAACGGGAGTTAATCATGGGGGTCCCAAAGGTAGTCCAGGGTCGTGCTGGGGTGACCGGCAGAGTTTTACACCTACCAAGCCCGAACGTGTCCCCAATGCTATAGGCTCCGTAAGTGAAGTGCAGAGACACTAAAAGCATGATTCCTACTGCGGGTAAGGTGGATCCGAGGTAGTGGCCATGGGTAGCACCCGTTGGATCACTCCAAGACTACCGTACCCTGCGGAAGACACTGGAAGCCTGGGAATCGTAAATAGTAGATAGATAAACCACTCACAGTAGCTTCCGGAGTCATGTAGACATCAATGCATATAGGAAGGGGGTCATAGATAGTTCAGTTCATCAGGTGTCTTGACTGTTAGCCACTAGCAAGGCACCAATGCCAAGAGGTTTTCACCCTGGTGGGTAAAATGGAAATGTGCCGCAGAAACGATAACCGTGTAAGGTAAATGCTAACTAGAGTATGTCATTACAGGCATGCCCGAAGGGTGTGCCAGGAGACCTGTCGGACCACCGTTAGTGGAGAAGGGTGTGCTCAAATGGTTGGAGTAAACTGATAGGAGAGTTTCTGGCATAAGATAAAACTACCTCAACGTCTATACGAGAACTCTCTTACTCCAACAATCAATTCTCCTGAGACCTTAATTGAGTAAAGTGTCAGGCTTAACAATATTAAGTTTTACCATTTACTTTACTCTTACATTTGTGTAAACTTTTGGCAATAAGTTTGTAGTTGTTCAGCGCGGCCGCAACCTTGGGATCCATCTTCCTAGGAGTACCCCTGTTATAATATCTCGAAGTTCATACTGGTCACCAGGACATAGTTGGAAGTTCCAGTGATAGTATTGCATTCAATTAAGTATTACACCTCCAAAGTCTGCTAGCAGCTTACTTGCTATATTGGTAATAAAGCATAAACCAATATGATGTCAATCTAGGAAATTGCAAAACCAGCTATGTAAGTATCGGAATTCCTTTGGATCTATTATTGAATAGTGCTTTGTGAAAGGTTCTTTGCTAACCTTGCAGAACCAGCCTTGCCTTACAGGTCTTCCAAGTACCTATGGCTTCCAAAATAAGCCAAAAAGCCCCTGCTCCATCGTGACCTATTTTGGTCATTATCCTCCCCCCTCTGCATACCACTACTCTCTCCACTGAGTCACATATTTCCCCTCATTCTACTTCTTCTACTTCTGAGAAAAGTTACTTCCTGGTAGTTTGAAAAAGCTTGCTACCTCTGCTCTTGTTAGTTCTTTGAGTTTTGTTGGACCGACTGGTATTGATAGCCGATACCAATATGATAGTACTCAAAGTCAATAGCTAACTGTGTATAATTTGTAGGGATTTGTAATTGGCTTTAGGCCAGTTGTGCTTTTTAGGTCTTCGGAGAGGGCTTTGCATTGGGGACCAGCTTTGTTTTTTATGCCAACATAGAACCTAGTTACTAGTAACTTAGAGTGATGGATTTGGACTTTGATTCATCCTGCTGTTTTCTGGTCTTGCTTCTGATGTATATTCAACATTGAATTTGTACTTGTCTTGTCTATTTTCCTATGTATTCTTGACTTTTTCTTCATTTAATACTATATTATTGTAGTACTTTAGTGCCCATGAGTAACGTTGGAGTCAGTGGTGAAGTTGATTTATTATTACTCACTTTTTTTGGTTTTTTATTCCCAAAAATATTACTCATATTCTAATTTCCATTCTTTCCAATTTCATACCTTATTTCAACCCCTTAGCACCAGGTTCAATTATTTGAGATTCTACGGTATGGTGGTTTTTGCACGGGACCGTGTGATAATGAGGCCAATACTACAGGAGGGGCGTGGGCATTTGCATATTTTTTTATATGGAAAATTAACTTGTAATTTAGGCTTACCGACCGGGATATCGTGCGAACGAGGGAAGGCAGGGCAACAAGCCGAGTCGCGACTCCGCGCCGCGTGCCGGAGGTGCCGTACCGCTTCAAACGGCTTAATACCCCTCCCAAAACACCACAGCTGACCGGGGAAAAATTGATCAGGGCGGGTCTAAGCGGAGGGTCGCGGGTAACTTAGGCCCCATATTTTACGGTAGCCCTAATTCCGGTTGGAAATAGCAAGGTGCTGCTCGCCATGCTCTCACGATAGTTTGTTTGTTCAGATAGCTTTGGGAGCGCACTTTGGCTTTGGGCATTTTTGGCTCTCGGGAAAGCACTTCGGCTACAGGAATGCGCAAAGGATTTGGGTCAATGCATCCGCCAGAAAGAAAGCGGAAAGGTTGTAACGACAGCCGGAAAGTCAGATGCCTGGATTGTCAGATGTTCGGAGGCTATGGACAGTGGGAGTTTGTCTTACCTTTGTTAGCGCGGGAGTCGGAGCAAGGGGAAGGGGAGGCATACGAGCAATATCATAGACATGTGAAGGATAGGCGGACTTGGTTGTTGTTGTTATATCTACTCCTGTCCCCACCATTAGCTAGTTGGAAGAAGGACGAAGAAGAGAACTTTCCCGCTCCTGAGTTGTGCGATCGTTTCGTGTGCGAACCCTTGGCGCTCCGTTCCACCGCTTCACCGCTGCTGCTGCTTCCACCGATCCACGCCCAAAAATTCCTGATTCTATACCGGGGGTTGGTTGCTAGGAAGTGGGTATACAAAAGCCTTGATGCGCTTCTTCTTCCAACACGCAGCGCACAGCACTACAACCACCCCCGACGTGGAGGGGCAGAAGATGATGGCCAAAAGGTCAACGAAAACACCAACCGGCAAACCACAGCAATCCAGGCGGGGTCAACAGGGTGGGGGATCTGGGTGCAGCAGGGCTACTTCGATGGGTGCAAAGGGGGGGTTGGATCAAATGATCATCGATTGAGTTAGAGTGTGCTTTCCATTAACATAACCAAAAAGTAGGTTGATATCATATTTTTCAAGATTCTATTATACCCAAAACAATCTCTTCTTAAATCATTATATAAAACTTACAGAGAATTCTATTATATTTTTACGACTATTTAAAAAATAGTATTGAGAGTAGCAAGCCTAGAGAGGATAGCCTACAATACACCCCAAACCCTTATAGCAAACACCAACTTTGATAGGGTTGTTCCCTATACCCTTTCTCTTATTATTCCTACACACTATGTTTGAGTCAGTATAATGCTTGTCCTTTGCACTCCACTATAAGTATGATCACCAGCTCCACAGGTCTATTATCTTTAAAGCACCAAGCAAATCCAATATTGATAGTGTGAAAGAACTACTATTTAGGTCAATTTCAATATAGTATTACCTCTCCAGCCATTTAAGATATTATAAACTAATTTTTGCTTAGCTCTGCAGTGGCCAACAGTTACTTACAATTATGTTCCAGGCAATTAGTAAGCAAATTTACAAGTCTATGGCCTTTTACTACTGCCATCCATATAGGGCTATTAGTACCAGTTTTGTAAGTTCAAAGCATTTTATAGCAGATAAATATATACTAACTTGTGATATAGAGACTCAAACACAATATGCCAAACCAATGGTACCAAAATTGTTATTCTCATAGTACTAAAGGTTGGGCATCAAACTCAAAGTCCAACTTAGCTTTATTTACTACAGAGAACCAGTCTTCTCAACTTCACAAGGTCTATTCAGAAACCAAGCTATAGATTTAGAGTATTGTACAAATAATACCTAGGATATTTTAAGTATGAATCTAAAGTTTGACCAACTCATATTAGAGCAGAGAGAGATGAAAGCAAAAATCAAAACACTGGTTGAGTCTAAAGAAGGCACTAGAGACCTTACTAACCAGAAATATGGGTACAAATATAGGGATAGAGCAAATGGCTCACTATTTGCTAAGGGGTTTCTCCTGACAGGTGGTGTGATAACTTACTTGACACTTTACTTTTCCCTAGATGATATCTTCTTTAGTCACAAGAACAAGTTAGGAGCTGCAACTGTGAGGGTAAGCTTAGCAGAATCTATTCTACTGGAAGAGAAATTGCTTAATGACAGAATATAGGAGCAGCTTCTTTCTTCTTAAAGCTTTTGAGTTTGAAATAGTATTGGGTAGGTTTAATTATATTTTCTTCAAGTCTCTTATTGGTGCAGAGAATCTAACCTTCTATATTGAGATATAGGTACTACTGTTTTGCATAAAGTAGCTTTTGAGCTGAGTAAGAAAGTATAATACCTCTATGAGTAAAAGGGGTATTATGCTTGCTAGGGAGATATAGTCACAGTGAGGTAATAACTAGATACTAGTGGAAATATCAATGTACCTTACCTCAATAAATCTACTATAGATTCTTAAATATTTCTATTAACAACGATATGAAATTACCAATATTCATTATATCTAGACTATTCTCTTCCTATAGCAAAGTTGTTTCTCAATTTGACAATAGTAGTAGTCAATTGAATACAAATTAATTGCACATATATGGAATCTCTCTGTAACTTTATATCATTTTCTACTATCATTTCTTGAAGAGGATTGCTAGAAAAGTATAATTTATTATGTTGTAATAACTATATAAAGTCGTTGCCTGGTTGCAACCACCTTATATTATTTATTCAATACTACAATACATCTCCAATCAGTATACAATTACTACCTTGTCAGAACTACTATATATAATATTAGTTTTTTTTCATCGATGTTATGCTATTGAGTGTATTTTATGGCCTTGGTGTTTGCATAATATAGTTTGATTTCAAGTTCACTAACAAGTGAGTACCTGTTGCTTCTTAACCACAGGCTCAGGATAACTGCAATCCTCTTGCCAGAGGCCTCAATCTTTTGTCAAAAGTATTTCTTTTAAATCTATCATAGAAGCTTGTTACTTCAAGTTCTTTTTTATTCCATACCTCTCACCATCCATCTTTCTTCTCCCTCGTCCCTCCTCCCACCCCCATCCCGAGTTCCTGGTAGAAGAAGCAAATCTGCTGGACAAGGTACAATTCTAGCCTGCTTTTTTAGATACACAAATAACTGTGTAGAATTCTGGAAGCCTAAACAGAGAGTTTGTTCCTAAAAGGAATTTACTATCTGTGAGGTACCAAGTTTTAGTTCCTCCTATCAAGCCTGTTCCTGCAGAATTTCAGCCTGTGGTTCTTCTTTTCTTCTTCTTTTCTACTATTCTCTCTCAGCCCCCTCCCTTTTCCTACCTGAACAGAAAATCACACCACAAGCATCCATAGTTAGTTTGATACCTTTGAGTCTGTTTTATTCCACCTTTTTCCTATATTCAAAAAACTAATCGCTGTCATTCACCAACCATTGCTCCACAAATTGCCTTCTATAAGAAATGCATCAATGCTAATTCAACAGAATCCGACATTACTCCATGAATAACATTAGACAAATTCTCAGCTTTTTGAATAATAGGCTTCGGATCGCCTAGAGTGCTAGAAGGTTTAGAAGAGTCCTTGAGGGTGGTAATTATGGCCCTGATTACCTGTCTAGCCTACAGTGATTGCCACATCTTCATCCAAATGTAGCCCCACTACACGCTCATTCGTCTTCTCAGCCGCCCCCTCCGTCTAGTGAGTAATAACTATACTGTACCCCCTTATGAGCACTAGCAGCTCATAAGAGTGAAGTTTGGGCCATCTCCTCTCCAGAATAGGCTTAGCCTCCTTCCTATATCAACACCATTAGCCTACTTACCAATTACTCGCACCCAAGTTCAGCAACCCATAAAAGGTGCATACTGTACAGCACCACAGGTGCAGTCCATTTAATTTACATCCCAACTTGTCATCTCCAAGTGTAGAAGAACACGACGCAATGTAACCCAGTAAGATAAATATAGTGCGAAGAACGAAGCAGGCCTTCTGCCACCACCACTATGGGGATGAGAGAAACATTCCGCCCCCGATCTCCTCATCGCAATCATCGAGAAACCGGAGCGCGAGGGAATCCCGTTCAACGATGTTTATCTTCCCGCACAGGAGGGATCTCCGGAGGTGAATGGAATATGGGACTTTCGCCCCTATACCGCCCGCCGGAACGAGTTCCCCACGGTAATGTGATACTGCGGATAAGGAAGAAAAAGTTTTGAGAGTTGAGATCGGTTACCTGAAGTCTTTTTTCCACAGCGCATTGCGAGTATTGATTTTTTCTTCTTTTTTCTACTGTATCTTACACGTGCCCTCATCTCCGATACCCAAAGTCGCACTTGACTCAGCCCCCAATCCCACCCACTCGTCACAGCCTTTGGTTTTTCTCTTCGCCCGAGAACGGTGCTATCTCCTAAAAACCGTTCAATGTTCAAGCGGGTCAGCAGGACACGATCAGTATGCAACTTTGGATGGACTGTTTTTTTCTCTTTCCGATACCGTTTACCTCGGCCATACCATACAGGATCATACCAGCACCAGTACTGGAGTACAATTCCGAAATAGTTTTCGGGAGTACTTCCTCCATATAAGAGACAAGGCGCTTTCCGATGGACTGGCTCTACACCTGGGTGTTTGACCTGGTCTAACTATCTCTCCTTGCGCAATTGAATACTCTTCCTATAAAATTCCAGAAGTGCCCCCTGAATACCGGCACCGACCCGGTCAGAGTCTGAGCCAGGGTACAAAACTTATACAAATCCTGGGCGGTGAGTCTCGAAACTTTCTCTCCCGCCGGACCCGTCATGTTGGGTTGTGTGGGTTTTGCTAAGCCTTTTCCACTCACGTGTACGTCGACAAGTATCGAATTATAGTACTCGAACTAATACTGTACGGACTGTGCATCAGATAGGGTTATGCGGGACAAAAGGGTATCAAAAGCTTGCCTTAAGCCCACGCATGGGGTCTGCCCGCCGCATAGGCGATGCGGTTGCTTATCGATAGATATTCTCTACAAATGTGCACGATGCAGTAACGTCCCGCGCCGCCTGCGGAGCGCGTGCGTTTCCAGGCGAGGGAAGCCGCACCGATGATCATTGGCGAAGAACGCGAGGGGAATCGGCCAGTCAGAAATGAAATGCATTTATCTCTTGGAGAGAAATCATGAGGAATATTTGAAAATATGTATTTTACAGCAAAATAAACCTCCCCATCAAGGACAAGTTCGACACCAAGAAATAAGGAACGGAAAGAAAGAAAAAAAAGCTAAGGTAGGCCAGCAATCCCCCGAGGAGCCCTGCCTCAATGCCCATTGAGAACCTCGCGGGCGATACGGAGTCTGCGAGCCCTGAGTCCACGTGATGCACGCTCTTGCCGCTTCTTGGGCTTGTGGTTCCCATTACCGGCGCCATTGTTGTTGCCACCGGCGTTGTTGCCATTATCGTTGTCATTAGCCCCCCCGTTTCCATTTCCGTCGCCACCAGCTGCGGCGCCGTTATCTTCGGGGTCATTGTTTCCGAGCCCGTTCCCGCGACCGCGACCGTTTTCATTGTCATTTTCCTCGCCGTCATCATCGACAGCACCGCCGCCAGCTGCGGGATTGTCGTTTCCGTGGCCATTACCCTGACCACGTCCGATCTCGTCCCCATTCCCATTTCCGTTTCCAATGCCGTTTCCATTGCCGTTTCCATTGCCGCCTCCAATGCCGGCCCCAATGCCGTTTCCGTTGTTACCGGCGCCAGCTTCATCAGGGCCGCCAGCGTCCGCAGTTCCGTTGGTAGCAGCACCAGAAGCAGCGTTGTCCTTCTTCCTACCCTTAGCCTTCACCTTGTTCTTTCCCCGTCCGTTCCCGTTTCCGTTTTCAGCATTGGCAGTGTCATTGTTGGCTGCCGCACCGTCTTCAGCGTCATCAACCAAGCCAGCCGCTACAGCAGCAACTTGGGCGGCCAGACAAGCCGCCTCCTGGCTAGCGCAATCAGCAACTGAGACATTAGCTGCTCCAACATTGGCCGCATTTGCCTGTGATCAATTAGCAACGAGTTATATGCCTGCGTAGATTATCCGAGAACATACGCAAGCGTTGAATTGCCTCTCACAAGTTCTCGTTGCGGCGGCGGCAAAGTTAACGAAGGTTTCATTAGCGACCTCAAAAGGACGAGCGTTGTCTCCGGAGAAGGTGATCTAAAAGGGTCAGTGGTGGATAACGAGATGCGGAAAAGGGAGACCAACTGACTCGGCAGCAGCACCAAGGTCTCCGCCAAAGGTCTGTAAATCAGCATCTGGTGAAGTTCCAGCAATACTCTCCCCTCCCAAGCTCGTGGCCTGTCCGTCATTCCCCCCGATTGCAGCTATTTCGTCTCGAACCTCTCCCTCCTGACCGAAGCGGGCGTGCACCGATGCTAGGAGTAGGGTACTTGCAATGATAGAAAGTTTGGAAAACATATCGAGGAAGTTTATGAGAAAGCACAGCTTTTCAGAAGAGAGGGGAACGAAAACAAGGTAAGGAAAAACCGCCCGGCGGTGCCTAAGGAATGGATGGAGAAAAATAACAAAGGGAGAAAAGCAGAAGGGAAGGGAACAAAGGCGAAGGCCGTGAGGGGGGAAGGAAAGAAAGAAAAAAAGTAGGAGATTCGGAGGGAGTATTTATCTCCCGGCTTGCTTGCTTAATTGCTTGCTGGTGAAACTTCCACTACAATCACCACCCCGTCCGGGCCGATATAACACTAGTGAAACTCTCCAAAGCATGTTATACCAACATCGCCCGGAGAATACCGATACCTATCCCCCTGCCTTCCCCAAGCAAGAAGCACCCGAAAACAAGATGGCATATATCTGCGCTCAGATATGCAGATTTTTTCCCACCCCGCGCCTCTCCAACCCGAGTTTTCGGGTGCTCCCTACCAGGGACCAGCACCTTCTACCTTGCGGTTCGAGGCGATCACAGCACTTGCAACAATCGTTACGGCCACCAGGGGTACCTCCTTCATTCCTTCATTCCTCCTTTCGATAATTCTCACCAGGGGCGGGTTGTGGTACAGTACAGTAGTGAGTGATGCCAAGACTCCGGTAGACTAGCCCTAAGCTAATCCCCGAAACCGGGAAGCGCGTGCGGACCGGGGGGGGCGCCAAGCTCGGGTACCAACTGTTTCGTGTCCGGTTCTCCTTGAGACGACTGCTATGTGCTCGAGTACTGTAATCGGGTAGATAAGCAAAGCTAAGCTGAGGTATGCAATGCAGAACACTGGTAGTGTACAGTGCTTGTAACTTGCTCGGGAAAAGAAGAAAATGGTGAGAAAATGGACAATGGAGGACAAAAGGGGCTGGACATCGGCAGCGTGGTGCGCCGCACAAGCACTGCACAAGCAGCTGTTCCAACCCCCGTGGAACCCGTAGAGGACCATGTCATACCGGTATCGGCCAGAAAACTAGACTACATACCAGACAGGAAGGAGGGAAGCCACAGCGCTCTTAGAAACCCGTTTATAATATCAAACAGTACTGTACAAACAGCACATCTCCAAACCTCCTTTCCACTCCCTTCCCCTTCCCCATCCTGCAGGGTATCCCATCATGTTACATAACACACGGCAATAACCGCAGAGCACCGTACTTCTCATCCTGTAATAGAAAATCTACGGCCCACCGAATCCCCCTCAGCCGTTTTACCAGTGCAGTTAAGAGAATGGAGGGTCGGTGAGCCGAACCCGAGTTTAACCGGTCAATACTTGGTGAGTGTAACCATGAGTTGGGCAAATCTTGTCTGTTTCTACCATGGGGGAAAAAAGTCAGGCGAACGCAAACAATTCTAACAGCGGCAACTTCATGACACCGGTATTCTGCTCTCCCACCGGCCGAGTGAGCCAGGAGCCAAGGGTAACGGGTTTGCTTCACTCACCCTTAACGCCCTACCGTAGACACCACCGCCACCCCACCCCCCCGAACGCCACAGTTCCCCCTAGCAACAAGGAAAGACAAGACAGGACAATACCGGGAACCCACCCCACCGGTCTCAGAGGATTAAGTCTGTCCAAAATACCGAATACGGTAGTTAGCGTTTTTCTGCTTTCACGTTTTTCTTTTGTTGTAAATGATGAATAGGATATTGTACGAACACACCCTTTCCATACCAACTTTCGGGCGTTCCACCGAATCCCCGGTTCGACCCCAAGTATCCGTAGGCGCTGACATGCAGATATGGTTATGACTGTTTTTTCATTTTGTTCCCTCTAGTCGATGGGATTCGCTCCGGCAAGAATTGAATGCGTAAGCAAAACGGTACCCATCCGACACCCCCGGGTGCTAGATCCTTTGCTTGCACGGACAAAGTCTTGGATGTTTTGTTGGGGGGGAACGGTGGGCCATTTTGGCTTCCTGTGTCCTGATTTATTTCGATTTGGGTTTTTTGTTTGGTGGGGGAATGGATGCATGCGTCCACGGAAGGTTTTCTATAGGATTGCTTGGTAGTGCTCTAGTTATCGTAATAATAATATTATCATTATATATATCGTGATTTAGTATTGGACCACAACCACCACTCATTTATAACCATCGAAACCATTCATCCTTACCAATCACGGTAGAGTGCTCGTATGGTACGGCAGATGATGACCTTCCGATCCCACTCCTACACCCATCATCTCATCTCCCGAGCCAAACTTGACTTAACTCAGTCCTCCCACGCAACGATCACCTCTCCGATACTTCCATCACGCCAGCCGCCCCCGGCCCGCTGGGACGCACCCGCACGCCGTGCGGTTCACATGAAGCGCTTTCATGCCTGTAGCGTTGGACAGAATTGCTACTGCATTAGCCTGGGAGAACCGTCATGCACTAATACGTCGAATCAAAAAGCGGCTGAGGGGAAACTTTCAATCGCGTCAAACTCAGAGCCCCGGAAAGGCCAGTTTCTGGCCACAAAGGGTCAGGTCACTGCGCCTTATTGCGATTTCGAGACAAAGCAGGGATAAAAATCTTATTCGAACGTACCCGAGTGCGCGAGTGCTAGCGCTTGACGGCTCTTTACGGTTAATGCGGTATGATACAATGCGGTATCTTATACCCCTCGGATCCGAGGACAGGGCCAAAACCGGAGGTATGCGATAGTGGTCGTACTCAAAAATGCCAACCCACTGCAGCACTATTACCGGTACCCTATTGACCTGATGCAGGAGTAATAAATGTTTCGAGAGCCCCCCCGGAGCGCCTGGAGCACAAGAACCACGATTTGAATGGCGATTTGGGATAGGGTGGCGACTCCGATCTTCAACTTCTGATCCCGAGACGTTACAGATCATGACAGCAAAGATCAGGTTAAGCGTGGTTAATAACCGAGCGAGGTCGGGTCCGGTCCCGGGTTCGGCCAGAAATTCAAGCGAGTCCCCGCAGGGATGCTTCGGTTACCGTAGTTTTCTAACCACTTTTTCATGTTCTCGGGCACCCCAACTAAAATTCAGAACCGAATCGGATCGGTGGGTGTTTGGAGTGGCGTCATTTCGAAATGAGATTTCAGGCACGCGCGACCGACAGTAAGGGCTTAACATGCGATCGGAAATCCCTAAATAGCCACCTCAAACCTGAGCCGCGGTACGCTAAGCACCCCCTTTGTTTCTTGCCTGTCGATTAGTAGTGGTTCGCTAGGTTAGTGTGTGATGGTATTTGTTGGCTGTCCTCCCGAAGCAGGGGTTTTGGGTATGATTGCATGTGTAGATTTGGCGCATTCTGCGGGATTCCTATAGCCGAAGGACTAAATGGGGTGCTCGGGGTCAAAGCCAAAAAGGCAAAAGGCGTGTTAACAACATCTGTACAAAGATAACCCCACGAAGCGATAGAGTAGCTTACTAGCTTCAAACTAACAGAGGGAGAATGCAAATATCTTTTGTTCTCGTCAAGTCACGAGAGCATGAGGGGGGGAAGTTGGGGGTCTCCAGGGAATATACAGGAAAGTGACCGATGACAATAACCGAGTGATATCTTCTGACTTCCTGACGGAGTATGATACCGGTACACGAAGTTTGCCCTACAGTAAGTGCCCGAGCGTCGGAAGGGGCATCGTTAAACAAGTATGATACCTAGTAGTTAGAATCACCATACGCGACACGTTCCACGCCAACAGTAGATTTTCTGCACTTAGTTTGACTGCGGAAAAAAAAAATGTTGAAAGTTACTAAGAATGGATGCAAAGCACTCTCCCGAGTATGATACTATGATAGGGGAGAAAGGCCCCAGAGAGAGGATTTTCCTTGCCCTAGCTCTTGTAAATTATCTCTGGCTACCATCTTTGCGCCGCCTTGCATAACATATGGGAACCTCCGTCGCAAACTGGTGCAGTCATCACATTACCGCGGTGTTTCGTGGACAAGTTCACAATATTACCGCCACCGTACCGGTATCCAAGATAAAATCCAATAGCAGTGCTGCAACACCTGGTTTGAGATGTCCAGTTATCCTGGCCAGAATTTCCCCAATCTCCAACGTAAGAGCGCAGAAAGCCCGATCCTTCCTACCCGCCCGTGGACGGCAAGACCGTGAACCAAGCAGCGAAATACCGTAAAAACTCGAATAATTGGACACTGTGCCGGACGGTTAAATTAAGGTGTGAAACCGCTGCTAATGTCTTGAAAATGTCTTTAAGGTAAAACAGTATTATAAATCAAAAACATTAGAACCTTACCTGAACTCCATAGCATTGTGATTCCTGAACAAAATGTAAACAAATATGCGATTAATTTCTAAATACACGTTCTCTTTATGTCACAAATTATATTTTTTATAACCAGCAACCTCCAGCTAGTATCCTCATGCCATCCCAGCCCTGCGGCCGTTTACGCATTCAACCCAATCTCCCTCCACTGCCAGCAGAACGATTCTATGCTGGCATAAAAAAAAACAGCAGGGCCAAAGAGAAAGCGGTTAGGGCAGCTCTTAAGGGCAGGGGAGAGAAAGGTAGAAAACCCATACCGTTCCTATACAGTTAACTTTAAGTTGCGTGTACTATCATATTGGATGGGAGAAAACATACAAATCAGTCCAACAAAGACACATGAGCCGATAAGAGCAGGGGTTGCTCGGAGGTTTAAAATTCTAGCAACAAATCTGTCACACTGGAAGAAAGAGGAGGAGGATGGAAAGTTTGCTGCAATGAGAGGAGGTCAGCGGAGAACAATGGGAGGAGGAAGGGGGAGGATATGGCCGGAGATGGAGAGGGAGCTTTTTGAAAAGTTTCGTGAACGAAGGGCATTGGGAAGACCAGTCTGTCATAGCTGGTTTCGCCGAGTGAGCTGAGAGCTTTTTCACAAGCACTATCCAAGTGCTAATGGTACTGCAAGTATGTAACGTGTTCGGGCTAGGCCCTAGTCACGTATCGGTACGATAGGAGCAGATGGCTTCGTGGTCAACACGAAGCGAGTGCTGCTTGCTAAAGGAGG
>PYWC01000049.1:699216-718020 GCA_003182015.1 Tuber magnatum
GCTGTCGTCGCAAGTGATTCTAAGACACCACCCGACTGCAGGTATCCAACAAGAAGTACCTGAACACAGGGATTAAAAATTTGTATGGTGGACTGTCTGTGCACCAGAATTTTGTATGGGCTCTCAGACTAGCAAGGACGATCTGCCATACAGATTTTTAATCCCTGTGTTCAGGTACTACTTGAGGGGGACTTGTAAACCTTAAGTCAACCCCCTGCATTGGGAAGCAGAAGCGCTTGCGAACCGGAGGAGGAGGCGCAAAGCTCGGGTACCAACCGTTTCGTGGCTGGGCCCCCCCGAGATGATCGCTATGCGGAACTGGATGGGCGACACTAGGTTAAGCTAACTTAAGCACGGTATCATACCGTACCAGTCGTAGAGCACTCGATCACCAGTGAGAGAGGGTTTGTGCGACGGATGGATGGAACTTGTTTCGAAACAACGAGCATGAGGATGGGTATGCCTGAATTGCACAACGGTAATGCTCTCTCTGGTATGCCGTGTCCACAACCCGCAAAAAGGGGGCAAAAGATGACGGGAGAATGGTCAAAGGAGAATTCGGGCGCTTCTCTGCAAGAGGTCTTTCGTTCCAGTTTTTTTCCCATGCGAGCAAACTACACGACCGTTCCGACTCCTACGGGGTGCGGTGGATAGTACAGTACCCGTATCGGTTGCCGAGTTAAGTTGCGTATGGTACAGTACAAGGCAGGAGGGAAAAAAAAAAAAAGGATCCCGGAGAGCACTCTTACGGACCCATTTCCATAACATGGAATAGCACCGTACATTCCAAACTTCCTTTCCCTTCCCCTCCTGCGAGATCCCATATATACGATACCGAGCACTCGGTAACTACCGCACAGCGCTGCTCTCCTCATCCTGTACCGGTAGTGGATGAGCTGCTACCCAGTTACAAGGGCCCTTCCGCCATTTTCCCGCTCTAAATCAACCGAAATCCGACATGAAAATAAATTTCGAAAATTTTCAACCACAACCGGATCTTTAGGAAGATATGAATTCATAGAAGCGCTCGGAAGATACCCCTCTGTGTTTCTATATTTTTGGATTTTTAATTAGAGCAATATTGGCGGATATGGTAAAATTTCGAACTACCAGTGTATGGTGGTTTTCGAAGTCACTTATGCCAAGCCCCCCTATTTTGTATGTATTGAGTGAGCAAAAATGAATTACCCACGAGTGTTGTTGATCCCAAGTGCCCGGCACCATACCGGTAGTTCAACGCCATGTTGCCACAACGGAAAAACTTTGGGGAGGCTGCTTTACTCTACTATAGGCTCGGTGGTGATGGGGATAATACCGGTGGTGATCTATCTCGGGTGGCTCAAGTGGGTTGCGCTCGATTTCTTAATTGTTGTTTGGAGTAGATCTGAATTGGATTAATCTCCGTACTCGTACGCCGGTACTCGGTTCAGCAACGCGGATTGGAGGCATAAACAAAGATGTCAGACTCCGGTCAATGTTTGATGATGGTGGGCACTTGTGTGATATCCCAAATACAGCGCAGCGCTGCACGCTCGCCTCAAGTTGAGCATAAAATTCAATGACAAGAATCCCTCCCTCGGCACTAAGAATCGCTCAAAACCCGGTCTACCTCTCATTCCCCGTGGGGGAAGTGGGGGAATACCACCCCTCAATCTAACCCTAACTAAAGAATCCTCCTAACCGCCCAAGTCTTAACATCATACACCCACCCACTGATAATTCCCGAGACCCCCGGGTGTCCCCTCAATAGGTTCACATCCCGAACCACCTCCGGCCCAACATCCACTCCTGGATACATCCCGTAGTCGGTGTGCTTTACCAGTAGTATCTCATTCGTCTGCAGCGCCTGCTGGGAAACTATGGAGCGGACCACCTCTTCGGCTGAACCGCCGGCGTTGCGCACGATGTGTGTTGAGCCCATACTGAGGCCGAGGGCGGATGTGGGGTGGAAGCGGGCGTCCATGCACGTTACTGGTTTTGGTAATCAACTCCGGTCGGGAGGTGGGCGGGGGAGTAGGGGGAGGTGGAAGCGTGCTGTACCGATGAGGAGTCGGTAGGAGGGGGCCGCGGGAAGGTTTTTCCAGTGTTCCGGGAAGTTCCTGGCGTATTCTTCGTTTGCCCGGATGTCTTGGATGTTTTGGCTTGAGGGGGGGGCAGCCATTGTGGACCGTGTTTTTGTTTTGTTTCATTAAGGTTTGGTTTGGCTTAGTAGATGGGGTTTGGTTTGAATGCGGTGTCCGGTGATATTGTAAGTTAAATTACGATGTATATGGTGATTGAGTGTGGTATGTGAGGAATCCCGTTGCCTTTTATAGCCACCGTAAACCATTCACGGCTGCACGGACATCTTAGAGTGATATTGCAGTTGAAGGCATTATCATGCCACTCGCACACATATACTTTATCCTCTCTCATGACACCTAACCCAACTTAAGCTTCCCACATAAGAATCACCTCGCATCACCTCGCCGATGCATCCATCATGCTATCTATCCCCGGCCCGGCCTGGAGCACCCGCTCGCCGTGCGTGGCCCACATGAAGTGCATTCATATAAGAGTACCCCGTTGACGTGATGCGGGGGTAATCAAAATCATCTTTGGAGAACTTTGACACGCCGCGGTTATGACTTAAAATTGTAATTTGGCACCAAATCGCAGCTCCAAAAAAAACATGTTTGGTACACCAACTTGGAATCGAGATCAGAGATTGTTCAAAATTACGGTATCTTATTCCTGTAAGGTGGTGTGACTGTGTCGGTCATGTGACACAGTCACATGACCTGTTGCTATGCTAGAAGATTCTAGCAGGTTATATAGATTTCCTTGGTATGAGTCAGTGTTCGTGTAACCATAGAAGGGTATAAGTAGGGGTGTATTTTTCCTTTCAGTTAGATGAGCATGCAAGCTTGGATTAATCTATGAGTCTTAAAGATGTATCTAGTTCACCAGGTCTACTCCACTATCACAAGTGCAAGTGACTTAGATACAAATGTTCTCAGGTTATGAGCCCGGGTTTGTGAGATCTTCCACAAACCTGAACATCATATACCACAAGGCCATAAGTGTACTCCTAAGCAAGCATATACCATTGATCCTCCCCACAAACACTTCCTTCAACAAAACCATCCTGGCCCACCAGTACTTTGATGCACTAGACCGGTGGACGTGTCCTCACTGCAACAACATATGCCCTCTTTCAACTGATTATCTTCTCCCTTCCTGTTGTGAAAAATACTATGACAAGCTATGCTGTGACGCAATCAGAAATCTGAGCGAGATAAACAGCTGGCGATTTTATTCACAAACAAACCAACCACTTTCACAAAACAGGCGATTGGAACTGACGGTAATCGGATCCATACCACGATAAAGGAATATATCAAGCAATACCGAAACCTGCTTCAAGCTATCCATAACCGACTACCCAAAACTACAAGGACAAGAGAACTACCAGACTTGGGCGCAAGCCTGACTGGTTGCCTTCGAAGTCCTTGGACTATCAGAGGAAGTACTTGGAACAGAAAAGAAGCCTGCAATCCCAACGATCGAATCATGTGAAGATGCTACAAAAGTTACTATTGGGAAGAAAGAGGACACTAAAGCGGGATTCTACCTCTACCAAGCAGTAAACTCTATCTACCATGCTGACATCTCTGCCAAAAGTTCAGCAGTGGAGGTTTGACAAGAGTTCAAAGACCGATTTGACAAAGAAACTCCGGCTACCAACATGATGCTACTTGAAGCCATCTGGAAAATCAAACTTGTCTCCACCCAATCCATCTTCGACCATGCGACAAAATTTGAAACTACATAGAACCGTCTTGCCCAATGATGGTCATCTGCTGATAATAAAACAAGCATCGAATTCCAAACTGTGATGCGAGCATGGACACAGGCAGAAGAAGTCAAGGGGTACTGTCTTCATGCTCTCTATCAATAAGTTGCACCCTGATCTATGCGATGTCTTGTTAGCAAGGAAGACAACCAGATATGTGGATGATTGGAATCACTTTCTAAGTAGGGCAGCAGAAAAAGGAGAAGGTAAAGAGGAGGAAAAGGTACTGTTGGTACCTTACAAGAACAAGAAACAGATGTATTGCACATGGTGTGCAGCAAGAGGTGGGAAAAGCGATACCCACAATACCAACAAATGTCAAGGTCTTTCAAGAGAAAAAGCTAAAAAGAAGCAACACGACAACAAGCTGAACACTGCAGCGGTTACTGACGCTACAGTCATGGTTCTGATAGTGAAAGCCAAGGAACCTCCTATAACAGAGGAAGAGGTCATCTGCAGTACGACAACCGGAGAACTCTCCGCAGAATGGTTATGTGATTCTGGAGCATCAAACTACATATCTCCCAATTCAGGTGACTTCCAAAGTCTTATGCCTTCCTCCGATAAGATAGTAACAGCACATAGTAGAATTCACTAGCCAACTGCATCTGGAGATGTTTACCTCCACGTGCACCTGTTGGACAGAACCAAACATATAGTTATCCTCAAACGAGCACTGTATGTACCTACGTTTCGATGCTTATTGGTATCTGAATCCTGATTGGACGATTTTGGAGTAAAGGTTACAGTAGAAAAAGGAAGAAAGATGTTTGAGAAGGAAAGGAAAATTTTCATGGTTACGGATAAGAAAACTGTATTGTGGTATGTTAGGATGAGTAATTGGAAGTCCTTTGTTTCTGTTTACGAAGAACGGCGCAAGGCCCTTGGACATCTGCGTGTGATTAAGGATTGTTACAAGAATGCTACCCCTATCGCTCTTCCATCAGACTTTCATTGTACAATATGCAATTGGAACAAAACTACATATGTAAAACCAAGGCCAAAGGCTATCGATACGAAGTCAGCTTTCGCCAAAGTCCATTCTGATCTTAGTGGCCAAATGTCCACATCCACGCTGGAAAAGAATCTCTACTACATGACGTTTATAGATAATTATACTTGGTATTGTTGGATTTACCTACTAAAGACAAAGGATGGTGCAGCAATTGCCGTAAAACACTTCTGGGAAATGGTACTTACACAATTCGGTAAACGGGTCAAGCGATTACATAGTGACTGAGGAACCGAATACCTTAACCGGAAAGTGTCTGAATTCTTAAACCCAAAAGAAGTTACGTACACCGCATCGCCAGCCTACAACCCTGAATCAAACAGAGTCGCAGAAAGGTTGAATTGTACTCTCACAACAATGGTGCGATGTATGCTGCCCCCGGAATGAAAATCATTGTGGGGAGAAGCCTATTCCACAGCAGCTTATCTCTACAATCGTCAGTGGCATTCATCAATAAAAACAATACCTTTCGAGCAACTATACAAAACAAAACCCATGATCAGTCATCTCCATCCCTGGTTTGCCAATGTCATGGTATATATTCCAGCTGAGAAGCAAGGAAAGTTTGATCAGACAGTAGAAGGAGGTCACCTAGTTGGCTACACTTCCAGCCTGATGATTTACTATGTTTACATACCTAAACGGCATACTGTAATTGAAGCAAGGGATGTGAAATTTGGAAAGACAAAAGGGGTATCATTTGAATATCTTCAACGAACAATAAAACGAGAAGAGCAGGAAAAGTCGGATGAATCCAGTGAATAGGAACATACTGATAAGGACAGGACATCTACTCCATTAAGACCGACAATACCAGTACCACCTTCAAATACCTCCATGCCCCGTGAATTCCAGTCAACACCAATTTCTCCTCCTTTTTTAACCTGCTCAGCACCTCTAGCACCCCGTCGTTCCACTTGTGAACGAACTCAGATGGAGAAAGCATGAGATGAGAACTGACTTCAAATAGAGCAGAATATATAGTCTCTGCAATGTCAGATAAAAGGAAACAAACGCGATTGTAATCTGGAAGACTTAACTGAGGATGAGATGCAACTTCTCCAAGAAAGAAGAGAGGAACTTGATGAACAGTTTTGAAAGGAAGAAGGGAATCTTCAAAGACATACGGTTGTTGATCTCATGTATCACATACCAGACCCCAATACGTATAGAGAGGCCATGGAATTAGAGGAGAGAGATGAATGGCAGAAAGCCATGAATGAAGTGATGAAGGTACGGAGAAAATGAGAAGTAGGAGTGGAGGTGGTAAAACCAAGTGGAAAAAAGGTATTAATAGGGCAATGGGTTTATGAGACCAAAGTCAAAAAGAACGGCACTATCGAATGTCGGAAAGCATGATACTGTGCAAAAGGTTTCAACCAAGCCGCAGGGGAAGACTATGAAGAGGTTTATGCCCCAGTTGCTCGGTTAGAATCCCTGAGACTCCTGCTGGGAGTAGCTGTCAAACATGTTTATAAGTTCCGACAAATTGACACAAAGAGCACCTTCCTATATGGCACCATAGACATGGAAACCTACCTGGAGCTCCTGGAAGGGTATCGTGAACCTGGCAAGGTCTGAAAGCTTAAGAAAGCCATCTATGGACTCCAGCAATCACCACGACCATGGTACCAATGACTAACCAAAACCCTTGAAACCATGAACCTTAAAGTTACCAACTTCGACCCATGTATTCTTGTTGCAAAAAACCTCTTTTGTTGCATTTATGTTGACGATATTCTAATAGCCAGAAAACCCTCACTAGTTGATACATGTATTGACAAAATACAATCCCATTTTCAATGTACGGACTCTGGACAAGCATCACTACTGTTAGGTATGCAGATTGAAATCTCGAAAGATAATCTCAAAATTTACCAGGAATAGTATATTACTGAGATCCTTGAATGATTTGACCTAAGCAAAGCCAAACCAGTTCCCACTCCTATCGAAGTCCATACTACACTAATGGAAGCAAAAGACGATGATCAACCACACGATCAATGACAATACCAGTCCATCATTGGATCACTGATAAATAACACAATAACTACAAGACATGACATAGCACATGCCACTGCTTTCCTCAGCCAATTCTCCTCAAAGCCTACTACAATACATCTTACCGCTGACAAAAGGGTACTAAGATATCTAAAAGGAACCAAGACCAAGAGATTACGATCTAACCAAGACAACCAGGAGGAACTATTGAAGATCTTTAGTGATGCTTCATTCGCCTCAAATCTCGCAGACAGAAAATCATTTACCGGTCTGATTGTAAAAGTTTACAGAAATACTGTGATATGGCGATCGAAGAAACAAAAAACCATAGCAACATCTACAACAGAAGTCAAATATATCGCACTTGCATTCGCCACTCAACAAAGCATCTGGCTAAGCCGAGGAATGTCACATATGGAGATTGAGACTGTACCAATTCTATACTGTGACAACACTACAGCCATTAAGCTTACCGAAAACGTGGGCATTTCCGATCGCATGAAACATATCACTGTTCAGTACCATTACACTAGAGAGCTACTGGAAGCGGGGAAGATAGATGTGATAGCAGTTGGAACGGAGCACAATTTGGTGGATATATGTACAAAGGGATTAGTTAAGATGATATTTGAAGGGTTTTCTAATAGGCTGGGAATGGAACCATAGGGGAAGTGTTCAAAATTACTGTACCTTATTCCTGTAAGGTGGTGTGACTGTGTTGGTCATGTGACACAATCACATGACCTGTTGCTATGCTAGAAGATTCTAGCAGGTTATATAGATTTCCTTGGTATGAGTCAGTGTTCGCATAACCATAGAAGGGTATAAGTAGAGGTGTATTTTTCCTTTCAGTTAGATGAGCATGCAAGCTTGGATTAATCTATGAGTCTTAAAGATGTATCTTGTTCACCAGGTCTACTCCACTATGACAAGTGCAAGTGACTTAGATACAAATATTCTCAGAGATCGATTGGTGATTTTGAGATTTCAACAGCATGGAAAGGCGAAATCCGATTAGAGTATGATTGGTAACCAAGAAAAGGATATATGCGTATCCATAGGTTTGTTCCCCAACCCTCATCCAACCTTACATTTTTACATCACAACCAAATCAGAGGGCGTTTGGTAGAGAGCGCTTTCGAGGTGCAAAACGGCATGTCCCATTTAGCGGTTCGACCCGCGATTCGAGATGGCCGAATCGCGATTTCGGTTATAATCGTGGCTCGCCAAATGCATTCTTTGTTTTCCTCTTGTTTGTCGATAAGCGATGTTTCACTGAGTTAGGGCCTCTTTGGGTGTCACAGCATTTGTTGGTTATCCGCCTAAAGCCAAGGTATTGGACATGATCGCGAATGCTGATATTGATACTGTGCGTTTGGGAAATCACTATTTACCCCCCAAGGAGCCATCACAAAGCTGGTGGGCAAAAGCCCCGGTGACTGGGCCGATTTGCACCGGAATTCGACAATCCGAAGGGGTTTAGCCAGGCTCCTACACTGAGCCTAGGCGAGAGGCATTTCAAAAGCGCCCCGTCCCCCGGTCTTCGGATACACCTATAGAGATTATCCCTCAACTATCTAAGGAGTCCTCCGACCCTTACACCATGTTGCGACACAACTTGTTAGGTTAAAACATAGTTGTTGGAAATCGCGAAATGCTGCTCGGCATGCTCTCACCATAGTTCGTCGTTCGTATGGTTTCTGGGAGCGCGCTTTTGGCTCCGGGCATGTTCGGGCGCGTTTTGCCTTCGGGCATGTGTTTTGGCCTTTCGAGCGCGGGCAGGTTTTGGCTTTTGGGAAATGCGCCGGGAATGTGCGGAGGTATTGGACTGATGCAGCGGGCGGAAAAGATGTATGGAAAGCCGGGAAGTCTGTTGGAAGGCCGGGAGGTCTGATGTTCGGAGACTATGGGCAGCGAGAGTTTGTCTTTCCTTTGTTAGCTTTGGAGTTTGCAAGAGAGTGGGAGACACACCTGGATAGGAGGATATGATTGTTTTGTTGTTGATATATACTCCTGTCTTTACCGTTGGTTGGTGATGCTAGTGAGTAGAAAAGTGAAGAGAAGTGAAGAGTTTTCCATGCCCCTGTGTTGTGCCATCGTTTCCTGAGTCAGCCCTTGGTGTTTCGTTTCCACCGAGTGATAGTTTATGACCGCGGGCGATCAAAAGTTGTGAGGTGTGGCCTGGGCAATTACCTTAGTAAACTGATAGTGGTAATGGCTTTTACATGATGGTTGAATTTTACAAGCCTGTAGGACCTTCATTTGGTAATGGGTATGCTTCAAGTTCATGATGAGGTATTACACCCATAAAAAGACTTTAAATCAGGAATTTTGGAAAAAAAGAGCCAGTCCCCGGCGAGTTACTAACAACTGATAAGTGAGGTCTCCGCCCACGTTTGGTGGGAAATGGGGACCGCCCAATCACCAAGACCTTCCGTCTCCCTCCGTAAGTGCGCCAGAGCCCGCTCCCCTCATCCGAGATCAAGGAGCTTCGAGACCGCGAACCGAGTTGCTAAGCGCCTTTTACTGATTACCTGATACCAGTAATGATACACCGTGCATAATCTTTCTCAGTCCAACTGCACTATGCTTTCCTAATTCGCTGCTCTATAATCCTGCTCATCCCCGCCGATGAATCCCATCCGAGGCTCCCAACGGCCCGGTTCGTACGTCTTGGAGGTAGGAATGTTTATGGGGCCGGGTGCCCTGTATGAAGCGGTAAACTCCTACAATTAGGCCCCGATTCACGCAGTTCCACGCCGTCTTTTACTTCCTGCGGCTGGGGTTTGGCCCTCAGTGTGGGACACCACTATATCCACCTATCACTCAGAGTGTGCCTTCAAATTGGAAAACCCATTTGATTTGTTCTCCCCATACATTGCTCATCCCAATAAATCCTTCGCTATCTTATAGCGTTGGGTATATAGCTACTACCCCGTAATACCCCCTAAATTATGGAATGTACCTAAAGTTATTATTTGAAGCAGTAGACAAAACTGGAAAGCTTATTCCCGAGCAGAAGGAATATCCACAATTTATACCCCGAGATCCCGCCCGGTTCATTCATACCACCCTCTATTTTCTGGTTCCCGGAATAGATATAGGCAGTGCTAAAATTGTGGAGCGTCGCTCCTGCAGCCCCCCCACCACCATCCACAGACTCCTATCTATATCCTGAAAGCCGCCCGCTCACCATGTAGGACCGGCTTCCTGAGATATCATTGCCCTCAATGCCGTCACCATACCGCGCAGTCCTACCCCAAAACGCAACCTTCCCCCAAATGCGCAAATATACGGGTGGTCAATGTAGCGGCCACCATCACAAACCCCGCTGTGAAATCTCAAAACTAATCTGACCGCAAAAACCCTTCGTGCTCCAGTTCCTTGCTCCTGCCTCTGGATTCAGGTATGGGGAGAGGTGGGGATTATATCCATGGAGGGGTTACCAATGTTAAGTTGGGTTCGGGGTCCTGGAAAGCTAAGTTGGTGAGGTTGGGGTGTCGGGTTACCGTAAGAGATACGGAGGTGGGTGAGGATGGTAGAAAAAGGATGAGAAGGGAAGATAGAGTAATTGTAGTATGATGGAATCGGCCGACAGACAGGAGAATTACTCTATATCATAGGCTCTTCTCCTATTTGAGACACATATATAATTGCTCACACTCTGGACTTCGCCACGGATTCCGTGTTGACCGTGTAGAGGGGGCTCACCGAAAGATTGATCACATCTAATGGGAAATAAGTTCTTCACCAAGAAGTGTTGCACGAGCTCCATTCCCCTTCAGGGATTACGTTGGGTCTGTTCGAGGTGACGGACCTCGTTAAGTTGGAATACCTATAAAAACTCTAAAGTATGAAAATCATGTACCGTGGCCATCCCCATCGGACCGTGAGCCTCTCTAGTTGCTGGCTACTAGTGCGATACCTTAGGTCCAACCTCCTACTGCACAAAGTCCGGAGCTTGTTAATCAATGGTGTTGAAAATTATGGCTGATCGATGGCAGATGTCAATGATTGTTGAGGAGGTTTTTACGAAACCGGAAAGAGTGAGTAAAAAAAGAGAGAGAATAGAGTTGATCTGATATACAGAGAGTGGAGTGAAAAGAAAGAAAGGAAATAGAGATAGGAGATGTGTATTGACTGTAAGAGAAGAAGGGAGCGCATGAGAAATCGTAAGTGGATGGATGGTGGTTCTTGTTGGCTGTTGTTGTAAGGAAAGAAAAGGGCGGGAGGGGGGGGTGCAGACTTGTGTGTAGGTGTGTACACTGGGCACCACAGGTACGTAAGTAGTTACGTATACCCGGATGTGTCCATGGCTCTTATCCGTAATCGTTTTCATATGTTCAAACGGATTGTACCTCAATCGAGTGATTTACTGTGAATCACGTAGGAGAGGGGAAAAACATGCAACCCTAACCCTTATGCGGACCTGCGTTTGGCATTTTCCAGCGATTTGTGCAGGGGGTATGATATATAGATATGTTCGAGCGGGAAGATAAAGAGAATTGGAAGAGGGGGGCGAGGGGCTGGGCCGGCTCGGTTTCCTCGAGAAGTTAACCTAGGTGTGAATGAATACACGTGAGGGAGTGAATGAACCCTCAGCGGAAGAGCTATGTGCAACTAAACCACGCTTTTTGTGACGTATGATATGATGCGTGCCACCCAAAAGGTGTACTAATCGGCCTTGCAAAAGGTAATACTTTATGTAATAAGGGTAAAGGGTATTTAATAAGAATAATTGATTTTGAATGCCAGCGGTTCAAGTTCTTGACTAATATTAATATTTTGGTATTTTTTGTACCTTGAAACCTTAAAATTTCCTATTGTAAGTGAAGAAATATCAACAGAAACTTGTAATAGAATAAATTAATTGTTAAAGAATAGGATTTATTGTATATTTCTAATATATCCAACTCTAATTCCTAATTCATTATCCCTTTACTTTTGATCTGAATACACTTGACTTTACTTGACTTTGCCAATTGAACTGATAAGAATTAGAATTAATGTTAGCCATTTTAGAAAGATTTAAGATAATATTTTTTAGTTAATTTATAATTATATATGAACTGTTATAACTAATCCTAAATAGACTACACTTTTGCAACTTATGGTTGCAAGCCTAAGGCTCTCATTGAGAAATCAAATAATAGTAGACAGTATGGTAAGAGGAGTAAGGAATTTTGTAGAAGGAATAGTAAGAGGAAATAGTACCAAGTTGCAGGATTGAAGCTATACCAATTTTAGTAGTAATCAACCAAAAGTAAAGTGTAACTTCAGTCTGACAACTGGGGTGGAATGGGTAAAAGAATAAAGGTTAGTGGAAGAAACAAGTAGGGATAGAATAGAAAGTGATAAGGAACAGAGTGAAATATTACTACTGTGGTCAGGAGAAGTGGGGATGGTAGTAATAAGCCAGGGTTCAGCATTTTAGAGCAAGAGTAATAACTGGAATAAAGATAAAGTGCTAGTGGTATTACAAAAGAAAATACAACAACACCTCTATCACATTTAATAGTACTAAAGTTTTTTTAGAAAAAATCTTGGGTACCAGTATTTGTATTTTTATTATATTCTTTCCTCCTCCCTTTCTTTTTTGTCTGAATAACCTGCCATAAACCAGCCCTCCGACTAAGTATAGTAGAGGGATTTTGGAGTAACACATTAGCTTAATTCTGGCTTGTTGCAATAGCAATAGGTCAAGGGTTAGGGTTCAAGTTTTACTTCAGCGATACCAGATGCTTAGTTCTAGTGTAGCTAAGTATAGATATTATGAATTTGCTAATGGCTAACAACAAACTCTTATCCATATTCTTCTTTCTCCAAATACCCCTCCTATCAACCCCATTTCTTCATATTTTCATATCTCTCTTATCTACTCTTTTTTTATCAAACAGCAGCTTAAAGGATCAATTACACATTTCTTTCAGTTTGCTTCAGTTACTAGTTCAAATCTTTCACTATTTACTGCCCATCTCTACTTCACACTATCTCTACCTCAAGGCCTCTGACTAAAACCTAAAGATTTATAGCAAATTGTAAGAACTCTTTGCATATGGCTTATCAACCAGCACCTGCTCTTCTTTTTACTGTAGGTGCATATAGTGAGTGTAGAGCACTTAACATAAGACTTATCCACCATGTATACTCTACTTATCATGGGTCCCAGTTTATAAAAATAAATAGAACAATCAAAGTATGTATTTCTTCTAATGCTTTTGAATTTGAACATAATACTAATCTGGACTAGAAGATTTGCAGCAAATTGTATAAGGTCCTTATATATAGTATATTAACCTGTACCTGCTCTACTATTTGTCCTTGCTATACCTCCCTCCTGAGAGTAGATAGTATGAGCTCTAAGTACAAGGCTTTTCAATCTATACATCTTCCACTTGTCATAGTTCATGATTGTTTATGGTCCCAGGTTGTTGAATACAGATGGAATAGGTAAGCCCTACTATTCTTTTTAATATTTTAAATCAACTTAAATAGGAATATTTTATTAACCCAATAGGTGATTTGAATATAAATTAGAAGGATTTATATATAATACCAAATAAGTTATCAATTAATATCTATCAGGAATCAAGTAATTATATATTGGTCTATAATTGGTCATCTGATACTTGGTAATCTGCTATTGACTACCCTGTCCTTAATCTGTCCATTCTTATTTTATAAATACTTGGCCTACCCACAGGTTATGAGTACTCAATCTACTCTCAACTCATGAATACTTAGTCTGCCCCTGTTTTATGAATACTTAGTCTACTCTGAGTTTACAAATGCGTGGTATATCCTTCAAGTTGATCCATGAATACTTGTTCTACTCTTAGTCTATAAACAGTTTATCATCTAGCATCTCCCAGGTATCAGAGATATGGATATGGATATGAATAGTATTATGATAATACTAGTTGTGATAATAGTAATTGTAAGTACTATGATAGCTGTCCAGTAGCAAGAAGTATCGAATAAGGAGGAAATAAAATATTAATACCAATATTGACTACCACTTTTAAGACTGATTGGAGTACCATTTTGTTTGAATATCTTTTATGAGATCTGATATCTCAAGTTCTTAAGATATGACTCTTTGTAGTAGATTTACTTTTAAGAAGTTTTCACTAATATTATATAGATTTAAACTATAAGATCTAGATTTGTTTCTTTCTTACTTTGAACTATCGTAGAAATAGTTTCATTGCAGGTATTCTTGCCTACTAGAATCAGCCTTATATCTCTTACTATATTTGCTCTCTGCTCTAAACCAACTCATAGAAGATAGAAAGATTTTTCAGCACTCTTGATCCTATAGTTCTTCAATATTCAGTGATGTTGTTGAGAATCTTATTGAAATATATTTGAAGTATATGGAATGAGGTAATACAGGACTTTCAAGACAACAGATCTTGGATTACAATTAGGTAATAAAACAGAAAGGGAGTGTGAAAGGGATTTGGAGTTTGATTGATAGACCAGTATATATGATCTGTCAACCTATACTTCCTCAATAATGCTACTATTCAGGCTATAAAACGTATCATGTATTCAAGTTTCAGGCTAGAATAACTCCGGATGGAATTATTTCATATTTAGTTGGCTTGTGGTTTAGATGGATAGGAGATTGGAGTATGTATATTGGCTCTAAATTAGGAAGTCACTTGAGAGAAAGCAATAGTAAAAGTGAGTCTTATGAATGATGTTATTTGTAGGGCAATTTGGTATATATATTATTTGATGGTATTGTTAGTAGGGATAAGGCAATGCCAGGATTACTATCAAATCCGATATACAAAGTGATAAATCCATATATATCAAGTATGGATATTAGTTTAAAGTATAGTTTTAGAAAAACAATGAACCTGTGGTCATTTAATGAATTAAAAAGAAATTTAAACAGTGGTCCTTCCACTATGGATAGCTATTTCTTGGTTGTGGCTTTACTTTCTGATATTTATTCATATTTGTATAAACATGAAACTTGTGGTTGCTTTTATTGTATGTTACAAATAGTAATAGGAGTAGCTGGGTGGTTATATTATAAAAGGCTCAAAACAGTATGAAGAAAGATTTTGCACGATAATTCATATTAGAGTCATGGGATCTCACATGACTCACAGTTGTGAGTCATGGTTATGTTATAATTGGTTGCTGTGCTTGAGTGACTTATAGTTATGAGTTATTTAATATTATAACATTTGCACATGACTCAGATTATGAGTCATGGGTTTCATACATCTGATGTGACTAGTATACATGTCTATCATGTGGAGAGGATAGGTGACTTATAGTTATGAGTCACCTATTTAGAGTTGTATAAAGAGCAAGTATAGAAGAGGTTGCTGGGATCTAAGAGGATAAGCTCTTCATGCTATCATCTTTGTATCTTCTTACCTATAACTTTGCTAGTTCACTCTTCACCTAAGTGACTATATTGTATAAATACTCTTATGAGTGAGTTGTTAGATAGAAGTCTTGAGTGCTTGTCTAAATGATAACAAGCAGAAGAAGTATCTCAAATGAACAAGACTCAACTATCATCACTTATGTTGAAGAGGACTAATGGGTATAGAATAGTATATTGTGATCCACCCTCTTTGGCAAGTGACTTGTCATTAAATATTTCATAAAAAAACACTTTCTTTAATTTAATTTAACCTTATGTCCTTTGTTCTTCAAGCTTTGACAAAATCCCTATGAATAGCTTCTTTGTTTTTTCTTGGTCTTTTCAAACTCTTTTTTTTTTTTTTTATTATATCTCCTCCTCTTGTTGCTGCCTGTTATGTCTTTTTTCTTAATGAACTAATTTTCTTTACCATATTTGCTATAATCTTTACTCTTTTCTTCATATTATATAAATCAACTAGTACCTTAGACATCTTAGTTTCTTGACCAAGATCTTTCATGTTTGACTTACTATAAGCCCTATCCATATCAATTGTATCTTCACTTTGACAATCACTACTCTCACTTGAAAAGTGATACTTCTAGTAAGGACTCCATAGTAGATTAGCTCTGTAGACTTCTGCCTTATAGGCTTTCCTTATGTCTTGATCCTTTGGCTATTGTAAAACTTCTCTTACTTGTTCCCACTTACCCTTTACCTTAATCCATTTATTTACTACTTTTGCAAACTCTGTATCCTTCTATATAGTATCTGATTCATGGCTTTGGATTTTCAGCTGGGCATGGCAGCTTACTACAAAGCCTTTAATAGTTCCTTTTTCTTTTAATGAAATATTTTTTAGTTTAAAGTTTATTTAAGTTTAATTATATTTATACTTGGTAAAATGTACCTGCATGATCCTTTAAGGCTACACCTGCCTCTTACTTGAGCAAGTCCAATATCATTACCCAAAGCTATTACTTTCTTCACTCTGGAAAGTTGACCTGATTTTCAACATGAAGCTTAACAAGTACAAGCTTGTTCTTATCAGTAAGTTGAGTACAAGGACTAGTTTGAAATATTACTTAGAACTCAGAATGGTATTGGATTTGAGCTGTTGCTAAGCATACTAGAGATTGCAGAAAAGAAGATATTATTATATCAGAAAGCAGAAAAAATGTTGAAGTAAAATTGGAGATTGTGGATATGGTAAGTTCTGATTGTGTCATTTTTCTCTGATTCATGCACTAACATCGCTTATTAAGGTCAGTTACAAGCCAATCTTAATCTATAATCCCGAAATCCCACTCTTTCAAGTTCGCTTGTTGCAACAGTAAACACAGTCATCACAGGGATAGCGATCCCTAACTTTGCATTGCGAAATCCCCCCAGTGGTGTATCATACACGTCTATTGCGGGCCCTTAGGGGTAGGCGAAGGTGCAGGGTTGTGAGGTGGCCTAGGGCTGGGGGTTCAGGGTTCAGGGCTTATATAAGCAACAAATACACGGTCATCACGTGAATGTGTGTCTTTGCTTTCTCAGTTGCTTATGATACAACTTATCCTCTCCCGTGGGATGCAAACATCCTTTCCTTTCCATCTCCGGGTTTGAACGACAACATTGACGGACCGGGATAGGCCCGTATACATGCTGTCCATCGATCGCTTGGAATGGCGTGATACCTACATCTACGCTTCCGACGACCGTGATACTGTACCTGGAGGACTCTGGGTCGCGGGAGGTAGCCAATGCTAACTTCCATGCTATGGTGGAGATTTTCTGTATCTGTAGCGATACTTTTGATTTGCAAGACGATAGCCAACGGCTGGTTGAGAGGAATGAGCAACCACTTTGACCAGGCAATTCCTACATTGTCACCAACGGTAGATCCCCCCTGTGCTTTGCCATGACTACCACTTACTCCGGGTAGGTTCCATCGTTGTTACCGATGAAGTTCCTCTACTTCGTACCCTTTCGTTGCGCTCCGGAACCCGCGTTGCGTCGTTTCGTGACGCTGTGCGTGAGCAGGATCGGCGATGCGCTATAACGGGTGAGCTGGCGGTAATAGCTGGCGTTAGTTACTGGACCGTCTTCGAAGCCGCTCATATATTTCCTTCAGCATAAGAAGGGCATCGGAGTGATTGTAGCTACAGCCGTTGGATCACCGTTCCGCTGCCCATTGAGTCCGACGGATCTATCAACTCTGTACAGAATGGGATATTGCTCACCGGAGATATGCACAAATTGTTCGATTCCTATGGCGCGTCAATCAATCCAGATATATGCTTTGTTAGAGCTTGAAATGTTTCCGGTGTTCGTAGCTAATACCTGTTTAGGATAGCCACAGGATCGTCTGCTTTATACCTCTTGCGAACAGCTACGGAATAGCCGGCCGACAACTTGATCAGCTGTTCTTCGATGATCCGCTTCGGCCTGTCGATCAGCTCCTGCGTTGGCATTTTCGCCAGGTAGTTCCCGTCAACATGAAGGGGGCTGGAGAGCCTTGTTTTGAGACGGATTTCCCACTTAGCTCAGACATGATGGGTGAGATCATGTGCAGTCCAAGGGCTGAAGAAAGAATGGAATTTGGGCTATTTAGTCGTCTTAATGTAATGGGGGGTTGCGCGTGAGGCATAGGTGGGCTTTCAAGCAATGTTTACTGTACCTAGCCCACCACTGCATTTATATAAGGAGGTTTAGCATCGATGTTCGCTCATATATTCCCTTAAAAACCGGGCGGGCTCTAAGATTTGGTGTTAAAGATTATGAGGAACTGAAACCCTTTAAAACGAGTAATGGCTATTGTCACATTTGAAAGAGACGGATCGTAGAATGGGGGTTATGCCGAGCTTTTGAGACCGAACTATAGCCTCAATGAATAGGCGACACACAAGACAAGGCCTTATGCCGTAAAACGCAAACAGAGTTCCTAGTCCAACATTATAACTCATCCTTCACTTGAGGCTTCCTGCTGATGCTGGAGCACCCTACTGCTCTCGCTTAGCTGGAAGTGTGCACCCCTCAGTTACTGGTGTGTTCTACATTTGTGGTATCGCGATTCGTCCGATGAAATTCTCAATACCGCTAATATCGCAACGGAAGGGGAGTTGGGCCAAGAAAAGATCGAAGAACCTGGCACAACTATGACCAAAGCGATGCGGACAAAGGCTGCTTCTCCCTCCCCGATCCTGGACACCCATACAATAGAGACTGAATTTCGGGTGGTGACCCGCGGGTATAGCCCCCGTGTGGCAGCATGACACTCGTCCACCTTCTCGCTGTCATAGGAGATCACGCGCTCTATTACTCCCTCCTCCTTGTGGAGTAATGTATGATAGGAAATTACTCTCTGCGTCTTGGCGAAGAAGGCCTGTATTTTCCCGGGGAAAAATTGGTCAATTTGTTTCTCCGCTCCTACTCGAGGGTTTCACGCGTTTGAGAAACTGGTATCGGGACTGCAGTAACCTGAACTCCTTCCCGGGGGGGGGGTTATGTCCTTTGTTCTTCAAGCTTTGACAAAATCCCTATGAATAGCTTCTTTGTTTTTTCTTGGTCTTTTCAAAC
>PYWC01000049.1:727318-831528 GCA_003182015.1 Tuber magnatum
TACACCCCGTTCGCAGCCTCCTTTAGCAAGCAGGGCTCACCTCATGTTGACCACGAAGCTATCTGCTCCTATCGTACTGCTACGTGACTAGGGCCTGCCCCGAACACGTTACATTTTTTTAACCTCAGCAAGTGGTTAAGAAACCTGCAGGGACCTGGTCTGATCAACCTACGAAAAGTCCAACAGCGAAGCTAGCAACGGGGAGCGGCAGAACCACAAAGGGTTCGGCTCCGCTAACACGACACCATTGAGTCATTGGAGACTCGAAGTGGGAAGCAGGTCCCACGAGAAGGCCTTACCAAGAAAAGGCAACCCAAGAAACTGGAAGGGCCAAGGAGCGAATTCTTGATCGAGGAAGCAGAACCACAACTAGCACGAGACTTGGCCAATCAGACCTTTAGCGAATCGGCTGATGAATTAGCAAAGTCAGCAACTAGCCTTCCTGGGCTAGTTTCCTCAAGCCCCAGCAAAGGAAAGGCACCGGCGCAACCACTGAAGAAAGATAGCATACCTGTCAGGACACCTAAGAAGGAAGAAGACGACGAGGAGGCATCAGATCACGCGGTAGTAAGGCAGCCACCAGACAAATTCCCCAGCGACTCTCCAGGAAGCTCGTCAGACAACAGCTCCAGTAACGAAGAGGCCGAACACAATATGTGTGCAGGTGAATCCGCCGGACCACTGGGCCCAGGGGCCGCGCGAACAGGACCTAAAATCCAACTTCCGCTGCCACCCTCATTCTAGGGCGAAAAGGACGACATAAAACCTGAAGCATTTGACTGGTGGGTTGTAACAACCTCTCAATACCTTGCCCTACATGGAGTGGACAAAAGTAAGGAAGGAAGCGGAGCGTACTTCGCAAGCTTCTGCACCGGAAAGGCAGAGGAAGCATACCACCAAGCAATGAACCACTATGAGAGTGGGGAAAAGACCCGAGGAATGACCCTGATAAAATACTTGAGAGAGAGATTTCAATCCTCACGAAATATGGAAGAACTATACAAAAGGTTCAAGGATATCCAGCAAGTATGAAATGGCAAAACCGAAAGAGTAACCTTGGTCGTGACAGATCTCTTAATGTATTATGGACAATTGCCTACTGGGACGGTATTTCAATAGACACTGCGACAAAGATTGTATGAAGCAATGCATCCCAGACTATGACAGGAGGTAGAACCCATGGAAGAGGAGGGTGATACCTTTGAGAAGATAGTCAAGTGGGCCAAACGAAAGGACGCTATCCTGTATGAAACAGGAGTCTACCGAACCCACGTACCACAACAAAAGAATAGCAAAGGATCATCATCGCGGGATAACACGAAAAAGGATAAACCATACCGCAAGGATCCAAAGGACAAGAAAGATGGGAAGGAGAAACGACTCGAGGAAGGCACGTGTTTCGAATGCGGGAAAAAGGGGCACTACACAAAGGAATGCAATTCAAAAAAAGGAAAAGGAAAGGCCGCTAAGCGAGAGGCTAGCACAAACCACATAGAAGCAACCGAATATGACGAAGTGGAAATTAACTAAGTGGAAATGGAAAGCCTATGAACGCAACCAACGTTGGCGGTCAGGCCCCGGGACGCTGTTGAAGGAATGATTCACATAGAAGGCCACTCAGCAAAGATACTATTTGACACGAGAACAATCGGCTGCGACATAATTAGCGCCACCTTTATCTCTACCCATGGCATCCCTACGGAGCTTCTACCCCAACCAACAATAGTCAATATGGCTATGAAAGGATCCCGCTCTACAAGCCACAAGAAATGTGGACTGACCGTAGGAATCGGGAAAAAGAAATGGACAAATCAGGAGATGTTGGTAGAGAACTTGGCAAAGTATGACGCCCTGATTGGAATGCCATTTCTAAAACGGCATAATGCTCTCATCGGGTGTGGGGATACAGCAGTGGAATTTCCTGATGACAAACTACGGGTGCTATGCAAACCAACGAGCGGGGAATGCCGAGCCGCTGTGACAGACGCCACCACAAAAACATTGGTGGAAGAATACAAGGATGTATTCCTGGACAAGGTTCCTGAAACGCTACCCCCTGTGCGTAAGATTAGCCACCACATTCGGCTAAAAGACCCAACCGACCTACGAAACCAACCAACATACTCGATCCCAGAAGCCTAGAAGGAAAATCTCATGAACTGGATAAATGAGAAACTACGAAGTGGAGTAATTGTATGACAGGAGGTTCCCGAAGTGGCACCTATGTTTGTACAACCCAAATCCGATGGAAGGATTCGCCCCCTGGTGGACCTGAAAGTGAGAAACGATAACACGATCATGGATAGTCCATCGATTTCAAATCAACAGCAGATCCTTAACCGAATAGGACGAGCTAAATTCAGGAGTAAGATCGATCTAAGCGACGCATACTTCCTAACATGGGTGGACAAGGACAGTGTTAAGTTCAACTCATTCAAAACCCCATTCGGAGGATTTGTGAGCAAAGTAATGCTCCAAGGAGACATGAATGTACCAGCAACATTTATGTGGATAATGGAGGACCTCCTAAGCGAATTTTTGCATCATTTTGTACGGGTATACATTGATAATATTCTCATATTTTCAGACACATCAGAAGAACACGAAAAACACATACGCCAAGTATGTGACCGGCTCAGAAAAGCAAAATTCTTTGCGAGCAAAAGAAAGTCAGTACTTTTTGCGGATAAGCTGGAAGTATTAGGACACATCGTGGACAACGAGGGAATTCATGCCTCCCCCCAGAAAATATCATCCATTGCAGAATGGGAAACACCAAAAAACAAGAAGGAATTGCAACGATTCCTAGGAATAGTGAATTATGTGGCCCAGTTTGTCCCACACCATGCTACGTTGACGGCACTGCTAACCGACTTAACGGGAAACACCAAATTCGTATGGACAAGGACCCACTAGACTGCATTTGATATGGTCCGAAAGCGAATTATCGATCACCAAGTTATGCGACCAATAGACATACAGAGCGAGGAACCAATTTGGTTGGTTACAGACGCCTCAGATTTAGGAGTTGGAGCATGGGTAGGACAGGGACCCACTTATGAGACGGCACGACCAGCTGCGTTACACAGCAGAAAGTTCACCAACGCTCAGATGAACTATGGGACCACTGATAAAGAGGCCTTAGCGATAGTGGAAGTGCTTAATCGGTTCCACAATGTACTAATGGGAAACTCTTTCACGATAGTCACAGACCACCAACACTTAACACAACTGCGAACAGCAAAGAACCATGGCAGGAAGCAGGTGAGATGGCTAAGCGCCTTGTGAAAACACGATGCAAAAATAGTCTACGCACCAGGAAGCACGAACTATTTAGCTGATGCCCTTTCCCAGGTATACAAGGGAGAATCAGACCTGAATCTACTCTATGTCCACGATTATACGAAGGAATCGGATGACATCTCAGATAACATGGTCCACGAACAAGAATCAAATACAATGGAGCCCACGCATGAGTTCTCCCCCACTCCCCATCCTTTCTCCTATACTGAGTACCCCAACGAGGCCCCTGTACCTCCCGAAAGCCCTGGCTCAATCACTGCAGGGAACGATTGGGGTGACCAGTGTACCCTGCGAAGCACACCATCAGAAGAACTCCAACATAGCACCTTACACTACTCACACTGTTACGTGGATCATTGCCCGTATCATCAAACCGAGATCAAATTCACGAACAACCACCCTAGATGACGGGGAAGATCGGCCTCTTACCCGCTTGACGAAGGACCGAGCCCCCCAAGTACAGAAATCGACCCCAGCTCTCCGTAGTCCCCTGAAATAAATGACTGGGAATAGCAACAAATGACTGGTGAAAGACCAATTAGTGCGGGAGAAGGGCCGACCACCCTTGCCCTGCCGACGTCCAGGTCCTATACAATTCCGGCACTGCTAAACCCGGAGGCCCCGGCATTCCAAATGCTGGAGCCAGAACCAATAGGGAACCTTACGACTGAGACTATAGCGGCATTCCGAATGCCAGGACCCGATAGCCCACCATCAATTAGACGAGCGGAACAGCTAGAAAGCCTCACGAATGAGAGGGTAGTCTCAGTAATGCCCACGACAATGACGGAATATCGACATGGGCTTTACGATGTTTTAGAAGACAACGTGGAGGAAGACCTACAGGAGACAACCAGAGAAAGCGAGATAGAAGATGAACACGACACCTTACAAACAATCAATGAAATGATGGGAATGTTCCCAGGACACATGGTAGCAGCATACCGGAAAGAACCAATTTGGAAGAAGGTAAATGAGAATATGGACTCCACAGGAGATTTATCCTTGTACAAGGTTGCAAACAGAATGCCATATGCAAAAACCAGATACGGGAAAGACTGCCTGTATGTCCCGAAAGGCCCTGCAGATGGAAATACGATGTTAAGAGAATATGTTATTAGTGAAATTCACAACAAAAGCCACCACAGTGTTGAATGAAACCTACAATACGCAACGGAGTACCTATTTTGGCCTGAAATACGGAAGGACTTTAGAGTGCATGTGACCCAGTGCCACACATGCCAGGTGAATAAGGAGCCTACAAAATTGCCGGAAGGAAAGGCTCAGACAATTGCCCTGCCGTCGGAAATCTTCGAATTAATAGCCCTTGACTTTGCGGGACCTTTTCACAATTCTTGGGGATACGACATGATCCTAGTTGTGATGGATAGGTTTTCAGGACTCACGTGGCTTATACCTACAACGAAGCAAGTAACAGCAATAACATCTTGGGAACTTCTACGTAACAAAATATTTAGACCCCATGGCTACCCAATATCTCTAGTAAGCAATGCGGACCCACGATTTGAGTCACATGTGTGGAAACAACAATGTCGATCGTTAGGCATTGAGCATATCAAGGCGGCACCAGGCCATCAGGAAACGAATGGACAGGTCAAAAGAAAAATTTGAGAATTGAAGACGGCTCTCCGAAACTGAGTTAACGCCAGACAAAACAACTAGTTTGATACCATACTGGAGACAGCAGCATACCTGAATGCGGGATGGTCGGAAACTCTTGGTATGTCACCATATAAGGCCATTTTAGGAAAGAACTACCCACTACTTCCCCTAGCGAACTTTAAGAACTCTGCAGTACCAGCTGCCGACGAATTGTTAAACCAGCACCAAGCAATCTGGAACGGCGCATTCAATGCCATTAACATGGCACGATTTAGAAGCACAAGAATGGCAGCAAACCGATGCAGACACCATACACCGATAGGAAAGGGTAATCTATTACTGGTATACGGAAGTTTATTTGCAACAGAGTGAAGACGCAGCAAGAAATTGCAACCACGCTGGCGTGGACCATTCAAGATAATCGGATACGCTGTGCATACACAAAATTACATGGTAGAAATGGATAGCAGAATGTACAGAAACCGAGAAGCGACATTCCACGCACCCACTGTGAAAAAAGTACCGCCCTAACGATGGTATCTCCTTCCCCGCCAGGAGCCACGCAAAACCACCCCAAATCGTGGTAAACGAGAAAGCGGAATGGGAAGTGGAAACCATACGAGACTACAGAAGACGATATGACCGTGACCAATGCCTAGTGAAATGGGTGGGATATCCGGAAACAGAAAATCGCTGGGAACCCCTTGAAGGATTGGAAAATGCGATGGAAGCGGTTAATCAATGGTGGGAAGACAACAAACTGGAGGACGAGTTACCCCCTACGATAAACCATGTGACGGTAGCCTGGAGCCCAACCCTACCAGAAATCCAACACCTGCACCCGGACATGGACCAAGAGATACAGGACGGATTTTGGTCAGCCCACTTCGAGAGCGATTTCGAAAGCAGCGAAGATGAAAATCAGGTAATAGAAGATGAAGGGGAATACCTAGTCCGCCTGGCCGAGGTGGAGTACTGGCAGTACCGAAAAGAAAAAAACACTCCATCTAACAGCTTTACGATGTCAAACTATGAGCAAGTGCCTTGGAGACTGCGCTATCAGCTAATGGGACTGTTGGTGAACCGTGATATTATCCCTAGATGATACCTTACATACCGCCTATTCATACACATCTGCAACAAATGCCTAGAAATAAGAACAGAATCGATGGGACGAATGTGGGGAGAATCAGCGTCAGATGTCTTCCGTTTTGGTAGCGGATGCTACCTGAGCACAGAAATATGTGATGGGTCAATGGAGACAGAAGAAACCGAAATTAAGCAGCACCCCCATCTCTAGAAGAACTAAGCGAGGCCGACACCTAAACAAGGCCAACACCTTAGCGAGGTCACTAATGAAACATAAATACCACCCACCATCCCTCTAACACGCTGAAGAACACAGATCACTCCCAGACCTCCAAACCTTTAACCTCTTACAAACAAAGCCTTCACCCTATTACAAGCTTATCCGTACGTGAAAAGAAACAAAATGTCAACCTACGCAGAAGTCAGCATAAAAGGACGAGACCTCATTTTGGGGTACCTACTTTACCGAGAAATCATTGCAGAAGACACATACTGGAAGATATTTTACATCGATCACTGCGAAGATTGCGGACGGATCGACGTCGCAACGGAGGAATGGGAGGACCGAAGAGTACGGAACTTTGTGGACCTGCCACACTACTGGGAGTCAGGTTTCTTTGTGCGCAGAGCGCTATGTGGGGAGTGCTTGGAAAGATGGTTGGAAGGTGCGGAATGGATGTTGCAGGATGACATGGGATTGTTGCACGGTAGCGATGACGATGCGGATGGGTCCTAAGAGGACTTGCAGGAGAATAGCGGAATTACCGGCTATTAGGATTTCATTAGGTTGTTTTATTTGGTGAAATTGTTATTTTATTTTGGGAGTGTAACCGGTATGGGTACTAAGTTGTTTTATGTTTGGTTTCACAGTATCGGTTGATACTTGTAGTGTTTCATGTGCTATCGGTTCATACACATATTGTTTTATGTTTAGATTCATAGTATCGTTTGATACGTGAATTGTTTCATGTGCTATCGGTTGATACAAACATTGTTTTGCAATACCACTCATACTGGAGATAAGCGATATGCTGTTTTTAAAGACCGCTAATTTCCGCGATGGAAACAGCAGACTTCGACAGACAGTATTCTTAAAATATACTTGGTTGAACGGTTACTTCTTTGATCTCCTATTACATCCCGTTCGAAGCCTCCTTTAGCAAGCAGGGCTCGCCTCGTGTTGACCACAAAGCCATCTGCTCCTATCATACCGCTACGTGACTAGGGCCTGCCCCGAACACATTACCAGAGTACATTAGGTAGCTGATTGAAAGTGGATTCCAATAGGGGGCTAAGGATTCCGTTCCATTGATTGAATTTAATCAATCTAGAACAGGTTCCTTATAATCGGCTGGCAGTGACTGTTATGTATTTGTCCTAAATCATAAAACAACTCGGTACTATAACAAGAATTCCTGAAACTATCTTATAGGAAAAACCAATACTTGTGTGGGCAGCTCTGGGTAGGTACTTCCCCACAGCACTTTTACCTTTTTCTGAAACTATCCACCCCTTACTGACCTCCCCTGACCACTTCATTCTAGAAATGTATTGAATAGTTTTTCCTCCATCTGTGGCCATTGGTAGTTAAAAACAATCACAGTATCACAATATAAGGAATTACTACCCACATGTTCAATAATCTTTTGCTTATTTTCTAGCTTTCTCTATTATGCAATCATGCTCATCTGTGAAAAAAAAGATATGTTTGATAGGTAGCTGTTGCACCCTGATGCAAGTAATATCACTTTTGTATCCTGTGCCTCCTGTGTGCCTGGGCATCTGTTGCAATGCCTGCTTACCTCCTGGTGTTGGTTGCAATACTGTCTTGCTTAGTAGTAATTTGGGGCTGCCTTACTAGACTTACTTGGATCCTAATATGATATTGCATCAGATACATATCTGGTCCATACCAAGGTAATTCTCTAGCACCCTATCTAGAACCATACCTAGTGTCTATGGGCAAGGATATCACCAGGCCAAGTTCAGCAAGCCAAGATTATCTAGTTTTATTTTTCTTCAAGGGCTGATTCTATTTTTGACTCTTCCAGATTAGGGTAGTGAAAATGAACCTATGTTCTACTCTCAATCTGAGTGATAGCTATGGTCTAGTAGTGGATGCAGCACTGGCATGGACACTTTATTGTGATTTTACTTCACTGGCAACTTTACAATGCATTTCTCAACCTTTAGTTACAACACAACTACACTATATATACAGTTTCTACTAATAACACCTCCATGATGATGACTAGTATGCTCTCTTATTGGATTCTATGGGGTATGCTTTGATCTATTTGCCACTATGGATTTCACTAACTTGAACATAGTTAAGTTCTGTGACCATGGATAGCCTTTCTCAAAGTGGTCTTTTCTGGCTAGGTTCTGATATATAGCAACTTTCACACCAGATACCTTAGGCATCCTTTGACCATGGTACTCCACGCCCAGCAGTATAGAACCACTCGATGCCAGATTTCCAATAGTCTAAAGAATATCTTCTCGTGATTACTATCAATGGAGATACTGGCTATTATAGAGATAGTACAGCATAGATCTATTTGATGCTAGCATTTGTATGGTCTACAGAACATCTTCCTCGGACTACTATCCGGGGAGATACAGCCTATTATGTAGGTAGTATTTATATTGGCGATATGCTGCATTTGACAACAGACTGCTCAAGCGTCCTTTAGACGCAGCACTCCATACTCCACAGCGTAGATCTACCCAATACTAGCTTTCCAACGGTCTATAGAATGTCTCCTCACCATCATTATTGGCAGAGCTACAGGCTGTTATGCACAGGGGCCTTTCTGGCAAGGTTCTGGCGAGGTTCTGACCATCTCATTGGCTTGATGCTAGATTGCTTGGGAATCCTTTTAATGAGGCACTCCATACTCTGCAGCATAGGTCTACTCAACACCAGCCTTCCAACAGCCTAAAGGATATCTACCTGCTAGTATTATTTGTAAAGTTACAGATTATTATTAATAGGATCATTTCTTGCAAGGTTTTGGTAAGGTTCTGACTATCTGCTGACTTTGATACCAGATTGCTGGGGCATTCTTTAGACATAGCACTCCATACTCCACACCATAGGTGGACTCAATACCAGTCTTGCCACAATCTAAAGAACACCTACCCGCGATTATTATTGGTAGTGATACAGCCTATTATGACAATAGTGTTTATATTAGTAATATGCTGATTTTGACCCCAGCTCTCTCAGGCGTCCTTTAGCCGTATCACTCTATAGTCCACAGTATAGATCCACTCGATGGCAGCTTTCCAACAGTGTAAAGAATGTCTATCTGCCATCATTATTGGTAGAGTCATAGGCTATTGTAAATAGGGTCTGTTCTGGCAGGGTTCTGACTTTGTAAGAGTTCAACTTTGCTGGTGCCACAACTAGTAGAGGGGGATTAGCAGAGGTGTTACTATGTATATTAGTGTTTTGATAAATTATACTATCTACTACTTTATAAACTTTAATTCAATTGTGACCTAGGTCACAAAGCATGAAAGGGGGGACTCTTCAGGAACTTGTAATTTCAGAGGCTTTGGTAGAGCTTATGGTTCAGCCCAGATACTACTCAGATTGAACATCATGTCCTAGTTGTGTCCTGACAATGTAATGTTGTACCTAGTTGCTTCCTGAGAATTCTATGTCAACTGTGTTGTACCCTGACACTGCTAAGATCCAACATCACATCTTGAGTTACAATTAGCGCTCTTTATGCTCAATGTGTCAGGGGCTCTAAATGCGCAGGTTGTGAGCCCAGATTTTTGCTGATGCTTCTTGGTATTTGAAAATAGAAGGACACTTCATTAAGTATTAGAGACCTCATTTTATATTGCTGTATTCAGTATAGGGTTGCGTACATAATAGTACTCTATGCAACTCAGTACTTCTATCTTTCTTTATTGTACAGTCACTCGACAGAAGTGTTCGTGATCTGAGACATGTTTAATTGCAGTTGCGCAATTTCCGTAGGTGGGGTGGTGGGGCTTTGCCGGCATTGCAACTCCAGGTACCCAACGATCACCTGTTCACGATTAACTCTCAACCATCAACCAGTGTAAATAATAAAAGAACAAAATTAATACGCTGATAGCTAATATTTGGTATATCCTCCCCTTGCTTCCAAAACTGCAGCTACCCTATTAGGCATTGATTCCCAAAGCTTTTCAAAAAACTCCTCAGGAATTGTCTCCCAAACCAAAGCAAGCACCTGAGCTAGCCTTTTCGTAACTGCCTGCTTTCCTCCAGGAGTATCCCTAATTCTTGGATACTGTTGATGTAACCTCTTCTTAAGCTCTACCCATACATACTCTATAGGATTCAGATCATGGGAACAAGGGGGGTGCTCAATTATATCAATATTATTAGCCTCTAGCCAATCTATTACACTATAGGCTTTGTGAACAGGGGCATTGTCTTGCTGAAAAAGAAAATCATGAATACCACAAGCTAACATTTGGTGAATAACAGGAATCAAGTGTCTTCTTAAAAGCCTAGTATACCTAGTTTTTGTGATATTACCTTGAGTAATAGGAACCAAAGGTCCTTTTTTCTTACCCTAAAAGCAGCCCCAAACCATTAAGAATATTCCCTTATTCTTTTCCTTTGGATGAACACAATCATTCAACCATTTTTCTTCAGGCTCCCTAAACACCCAATGTTGTCTTGGATCCTTGGATTTTTCCACACTGCATTTATTACTCCAAATAACCCCCTCAAAGTCCTCATTCATCTAATCCTTCAGAGCAAGTGCCCAATTCAGTCTTTTGGTGACATGCTCAGGCTTGAGTTGGGGTCTGGATTTGGCTATTCATTTCTTCATATTGGCCTCTCTGAGAACTCTATCCACTATAACAAATATTAGTATAAGGTAACTGGAAGCATGAACTATCACTCGGGCTCTGGGGTATTTACCGGTAGCACATGAAACTCCAGGTGCATATTTATCCCGGAAATCAGCTCTGGTCATTTGGCGATTTGGTTTGGCAGCCCGGATGATTATGCACCGCTGTTGCTGGCCAAGGAGTGGAGTGCAATCAGGGCGAGGAAAATTATCTACTGACATTCGCTCTGTAGCACGTATGAGGAAGCTCTTGATTGTGGACTAGGGCTGACCAACAAGGGATGCCACTTGTGCAATGCTGCCCAAGCAGTAGAAAAACGCAAGTATCATGCCTTTTTCTGCATTGGTCATTTCCCGCCAGGCAGTTTTTAGAGTCTTTTTTTTTGGTGCATATTTAGCAGGTCCTGATTGATTAACCATTGTAGGAATTAAATGAGGAATAGACTTCAAGAGAGGATGAAAAGGTATTTGGTTACTGTATACTTGGGTAGAACACAAAAGAACACAGTTGCCATGTCACGATCATTGCTTCGCGGTCACTGTTACAATGTGTACTCAAGTACTCGACTACTTTTTAGTGAGGCATGACCAATATGAGACATGTTTCATGAACACTTCTCTTGACTGACTGTATATAACTTTATTCTATTTACTAACAAGATTTAATCTGCATCTCAACACTTCCCTATTTGGTCTAATATGCTGTAGAACATGCTCCTTACTTGTGGTGCTTCATTATATGCCTCCAGGGATTTGCACTTAGGACTCTGGTACTGTACCCTTCTTTCACACTGATTATTTTCCTTTAGCTTTCCTAAGAGTCGTTACATAGTTGGCATTGTAGTTAAAAATACTTCAGTTGCATTTCCTTTTTTTCTTCAGACTTTGGGTTTGGTAAGCTATTTTGCATGGTCACGGGTACTCCTATAATTAAGCTGATGTTGTTTTCCGATACTTTGCCCCACTTCTACACTAAATAGCCCTGCCAGCAACCTTCTTCATAGTGGTCACTATCTCTGGAATGGTTATAGCATGGTACAAAATAATTTAACAAGGTTTTTGTTTATACTTTTGTCTTGAACTTGTAATGAAATGTTGGATCCTAGCTCTCAAGGTTGGGCTCACATTTTTTGGGCTCTGGTTTTGGGGTAATTGTAAATTTCACCTGAGCCACTACTTATTTTAGCGTTACAAGTGCCAGCCAACTCTTTACAGCTGAGGTGCTACTATGGGAAGCTGGAGACAACAGGTACACAGCCTTGTACCTTAGACACTACCTCTATTCTATCAATAACTCTGGATGTCCTTCAATCGAATGGTAAGGGTTACATTAGGTCTTGGTAGTTGTTGTATTCAAATCTTTAGTTATTTGCCTATTTCTCAATCAGGATGTGGTAGCATACCAGGGCTCTAGCATTGAAATTTGGCTATTGTATGAGAATGTTGATTTATGTTTGCTAGATCTAAGCTTTAGCATATAGAAAGTTGACCTAGCATGGTTCTAGAGCTTGTACTGGTAGCCCATCAATTTTTGAGGTATCATTTGTTAGGAAATAGATTCAACTACCAGTACAGTACTTGATATCCACTGCTCTTGGTGTGGTAGACTCCAGTGCTGTAGTGTATCAATGGATGAGTGTCGACCTAATTTAGGAGTAGTTTTAAATGAGTATAACCAACCCAATACTGGTCTAAAAAATTTCCAAAAACTGCAGAAATATTGAAAACACATAGCAGAATAAAAGTAGAGTTTTTTTAACTTCTAAATACAAGTACAAAGAATGGTAGACTTGTTATAAAAGTTGGATGTTTGGTGTAATTTTGGTAGTCTTGACATTAGAATACAATATGAATCAGGTGACTAAGCAGGGAAAATAATGAAATATCCAATTATAAAGTAATACAACATGTAACACAGGCATAAAAGTAACAACTAGGATATTAGCAAAGAAGATTAATAAGTATGAAATGATGAGAGTCAAGAAGTTTACACAACAAAGCCATACAGCTAGCAGACTCAGCCAGAATGGTTGGCCCAAATGGGCTAGGAATAAAGAACCAATAGATAAAGGCTATAGTGTGATTGAGGAAGATAGCAGTAGTGAAGAATTAGAGAAGCTACATGGTGAGCTTCTAATAAATTTATTTATAGAAGTTGGAACTAGGCGAAAGGCTGACTTTCTTATGGTTGGAACTGTCACAAGAGAAGGAATTCCTAGTTAGGGAAGATAGAGAAGGAAAGCCTTCTTGTCAACAAATAATATAAAGACGCAAAGAAAAAGCTGCAGAAGAGAAGTGAAGAAGTATCAGAGTTACTGGTTGAGGAAAAAGAGATAGAGGGAGAGCTGGTAGTTAGAGATATACCTGAGTGTAGAGAACAGCAGGATACTGGAGTTGAAGACAAGAAGAAAGTGCATAATGGGCTATAGAATTTAAATAATGAAAAGGAGGATAAGCAAAGTCTGGAGGAAGATGAAAGAAGAAAGAGTGCAGATTTGGTAGAGGCAATTGGAAGCTGGCCAGTGTTATCAAAGTATCAAGCAATATACTTTCAGCATTGTATCCTAATAAAAGGTAAGTTACAAGCCTATTATATCAAGTTTTCAGTAATCTCTAACTGAAAATTGTTTAGACATTCAAGATATGCGAAAACTGTTTCGGTTGAAGCACAGAGTACTACAAGATCAAGTCCTTGAGTATCATTTGCAAGTGCAGAAGTTTCTTCAGTTTCAATGATATGGGCTACAGAAGACATTCAGTGAGAGAATATGCAAAGAAGCTGCATTATTTATTGTAGCAGCCAATAGCTATAGAAACTGAGTATACAATGGAATGATTCAAAATAAGTGGGGCCGGATCAACAGTTGGTATATCACTTGTATCGACCAGGACAAGTCATAGATGCTCTACTACTTAACTGATAAGAAGGGTACCAAGCTTGCTTTGAGGGAATATTTACCTGGACCTGAGAAAGCCATTACTGGCCGGAGTATTGCTTATGCAATCTCATTATATTGGCAAACAGGAATTCTTGTATTTGAAGAACAGCTACAGTTAAAGAGTCCATCTCAACCATATTCTTCTAAAACCAATGACCAGTTGGCACCACTTGCAGAGCCTCGAGGTAAAGTTCAGGAGACTCTCAGTAGTTAGACAGTGGTTAACTAGTTGTATCAAATAGGCTACAAGTTCTGGGATGTCCCTAAAAGAGTATATAATGATAGGTATGAAAGGGCTAATGTCATCTCCTATCAGAAATAGCAATTCCTCCCAGCTATAAAAGTATAGAAGAATTGTATGGTACACTGGGAGTTGATTAATTCAGAGCTAGATGAGAAGATTTGCCTAGCATATCCATCAAATCTCCCCATAGAGCAAAGCCAGATATGTGAATTGTGTATAACAAATCAACATTTATTGCCAATAATAGGCAATTCAAGATATGGGTCGGAGATAATAATATCCTTCTGAAAAAGAAGACAGTCATAAAACAATTATGACGTCAGATTTCCTTCCCCTAGGAGGACAACTTGGTATACCTAATGGAGTTGACCCCATGTCAGTTGCAGGATATAGAATACTAGAAGAAGGGCCAAAGCGTCTTGATACAAAACTGACTACTCATTCTCTTGAGCATAGAGAGCATACTTGATAGAATGGTGATCAGCTTGTTGAACAGGTTTTAAACCTAGCCATTCCTGTTTTTGAATCTGCCTTTCCTGGGTGTCAGGTCCTATTGCTTTTTGATAATGCTACTAGTTATTTAATATATTTGAATAATGCATTATGGGCTTGTATGATTAATCTTTGTCCTGGAGGTGGAGAAATACATCATTGTCCAGGAATAAATTCTCTGACATGAGATACTCAGCCTATAGTAATAGCTGATAGTATACTGAAGAGTTTGCAAATAGTGCTTCAAGAGTGTAGATTATGGAGACTAAGGTTATGAGTTCAATGCATAAAGCCAGATGGGAAAAAGAATAAGTTGTGGCTTGATGGAGAGACATGTGCTAGGGGACTGATAGATCAAGAAAGAGATTTTAAGGCTCAAGAAAGCAAATTGGAGGAGAAAGTAGAAAAAAGGAGTCATTTGGTTTACTTCTTTCTGAAATATCCTTGCAAACTCAATTTTATTGAGTACTATTAGGGTGTAGCAAAACAGTATGCATGGAGAAGATGCAGGTATAATATTCAGGCCCTACGGAAAATGGTTCCAGAATGTTTGAACTCTCTTAAACCTACTCCAATCTGAAAGTTTTGGGCACAAACAGAGGAAATAATGAGAGCCTATAGGGAGGGATATGCATATTGTACTGTACAGTGGACTTTACAGAAAAAGTTACAAAAACATATCAGAGCTATTGCACAGTGTCAAATTCTCAAACAATTGGATATGATTAATTTACTGTATTTTCTATCATATATTATAGTACGGATACCCCTTATTATTTATACTTGATCACAATCGATCACTAGTAGTCTTGGCACTGTGGTAGCACAGCCACTGTTGCATTGTACTGTGCCACATGGTTCACGTTCTTCCGCTGCTGAACCCATAGCACAATTTCATCCGGAGGAGTTATTATTTCCCTTCCCTTCTCATCTACCATCCTGAACATGCGCCATCCCCGCACCCACTACCGTAGCCTCTCTCCCCTCTCTGACCCTGGCATAGTTCCAAATCCAGGGCGCGCCACACCTCTTGCCAATACCATCATCTCCTTTCCTTCCTCCCCTTTCCCCGCTCCTGGTCAGTCCTCCAAATTGAGCTTGAATGTATATACGACCCTCTCAAATTCGTGGATATTGGCCTGTGTAATTGGGTGAGCGTTTGTGAAACGCTGCTTGGGGTGATTGAGGTGGAGGGGATGAGAGCATAAAGCCCTATTTTGTTTTCTTGTCATGCACGTAACGCCGGATTTGCATTTTTTGTCCACTCTATTCACCCTCTATTGTATCTTCTCCTTCCTGTGGAGGTGCGTTTATTTTCATATATTTTCTTTCTTTTGTCTTTTTTTCTTATCGTTTCCCTTTCCCGTCCGTGATTACGAGATGGAAAGATAGACCGATAGACATACAAGATTTAGAATACCCTCTCCCGATGAAAAATCACATATATGCACACATCCTCGACACCACCGGTTGTGCCTGAGAAAATGAAAAACGACGCTGAGACTTGCGCTTTGCAAACCACATCGCTTGAAGAACAAGTTAGAGCTCAAAAACCCGTTCCACCAACTCATTCACTCACTCACGCTCCACCCACCCGCGTGCGCTCCTGGACTGATCAATGCTGGACATCCCCAGATTAACTTCTCATCGCACGCCCTCACGGAGGAGGATAGCCGGTCAGCGGTGACGACTACCGACTTTACCGCCCGGCTCGGACCAATGCACGGTACACCAATCCTCTCCGGAATCCGGCCTTGGTGAAGCGGAAAGGGCGTATAACGGAGAACGACGTGACGGAGCGCCTTGGGGAGCTAGAACGGAATACGCTGGGACATGTCATGACCGGGAGGGAGTGCCGACGGTGCAGGAAGGGCTGGTGTGGAATGGAACCGTGGGCAGCGAATGGTTAGGAGGAATACTCGGCTGTTGGGGGGGGGGAATAAATCTTTTGCTAACGGTGGACTTACGGGGAAAAAATGAGAAACGAAGAAAAAGAGTGCGAGAGGTCGCTCTACTGTTGGGGGATTCTGGGTAGCTCTTCTGAGTTAGCGAGCGACGAGGGCTTCAAACATCTGTCATACCAGACTTTGTAGAGGTTGAGCGCCCGGGACTGTGTCCGGACCCTGTGTGTATTTGGCCGGGTATCCCCTATGATCCACTGCCCTTTCTCGGATGCTTTACCTCGGACTAATCATCTTTGATATACTTTTTTTTTTCTTCAGTGATGATTCGGGGATGTTGTCGGGCCGCCGAGTGACTACGGGTGGGCGTGTGTCGGGATTCCTGGAGGGATAGAGTGAATTTACATTCTATAGCGCAATCGACTTAAAATGTGGACCAGTGATGAAACACATCCTGAAGCAACCGGAGCTGCCGGTGCCAGGACCCAATCCCCAGAGCGTATGATATCAACTATGTTAACCTTCCCACCTTTCTGACTAAGCTCTCTTGGTTTGTTTGAGTCCCACCTTCTCAGCATTTATCACGGTCTGCTGCACTGAATTTTTCAGTACATGTTTCACCCCTATACAAATTCTTTTCACAATTGCTCCATTTTTATATCTTTTTTTTATAGCAAAAAAAAAAAAGGCTAGAGAGAACTGATATCATGATGTCAGGTAACACTCCTGTCTGTTAAGTCCTCATACCCCCCGCATGGCAATGGCACTATGACAACTCCCACCCAGGAAAATATAAATTTTTTTAGAGAACTCAATTAAAAGAAACATAATAGTATAGCTAGTAGACAATGAAAAAACATTTTTACCATTTTGTATGACCTCCATCTGGATCCAACACAGCCAACATTCTCTCAGTCATCCTGTCTATCTATCTATCCACCTTTTCTTGGGGAATTAAATCCCACTTCTCCTTTACTGCCTGAAATAATTCTGCAGCACTGTAAGGCCTTCTTTCCAGTCTAGATAATCATTTGGTAAGGGCTCTTTTGAGGAATCCCTAGGTGTTTTGAATAGGATTGAGATCTGGTGAGTTGAGTGGCCAAGACAAGGCTTTATAACCACACCCTCTCTGCAACCTTCAATTTTTCTTACCAGCATGCCAGTAGGCATTGTCTGCAGCTAGGTAGATATTATCAGAAGTTCTAGATAGACCTTCTATAAGAGGAATAAGATGTGGCTGGTGGATCTCAGTTGCATATTGGTAGGAATTGAGGCCAAGTCTGTCTTTTGGGGTAGTCATTTCATCCTCCCACCCCTTACTTATAACAATTAACTCAGTCCTTTCCCCCTTAACAATTGCATCATATACTCTAATGCTAGTCCTTTCAGACTTGAGGCTAGACTTGAAGGATTTTGCTTTCCACTCCTCAGCAGGTCAAACTCTGATCATTCTAGTAATAGGGTTTAAGTCATAAACAAGGGTGGCTTTATCAACAAAGACAATACAATTCAATTCCTCTTTCTAGCTCCTTTTCACCTAGCAAACTCCATTCTCTTCACCTTTTGTCCTTTCCTCCAAAAGGTTTTTTTCTGGGTATTAGAAGCTTAAAACCAGCTTCTAATATAATTTTATCAATAGTTGTCTTACAAAGACTAATATTTGCCTTTTTGGTAATGTCATATAATGCTAAATGAGGCTCAACATCAATAATAGACTCCACTATCTTTCTTTTTGTATCAGTAATCTTGGTTGGTGGTCCAACTCTTTTTACATCATAGGTATTTCCTTCGCTAACTTTAGTTCTTTTTACCACTAACTAAACAGTTGACTTTGAAATACCTAAAGCCTTAGAAATTTTGTTGTATCTCATATTTGTATACTGATACAGAGTAGAAATTACCTCATTCAGGTCTTTTGTGACTCTGAGAGTATGTTGAGGGTCATGGTGGAGGTGATTGTTGGAGTAATAAATTGTCACACTGTTATGCTTCAGGGTACAAGGAGTTTTTTTTTTTTTTTGATATGTAACGAGTACAGCACCCCATTAATTTCTCTTTGCGGCATGGTTCCCTAATCGAACATGGCTATACTATCTAATCCTAACACTAACTCAACCTTTCCATCAACCCTTTCCACTCTGTTTAGCAAATCTAGCTCTTGCCGTGCCCTCAGCAAGCCCTGTAGCACTTGCCCAGCCAACAATTCCCCACCAGACCAATACCACAATCCCCAGCTGACTCCTGACGAATATTAAGATCACCGGTATTTTAAATCCAATGCCTAGCCCGCATAATACATCACCACTTCCCACTACAACCAAATTGCTCCGCACCCGATATGGCGAACAACCAAAACCCAATCCACCACACCCTCCTTGCTTCATGCTCAAAACATCAAGTCCTCTACCCTCCACCAGGGTCAAACCCACCCCCACCAAAAATCCCAAAAATTTCAAAAACGATCCCAACTTCACTGGCCACTACAAAGAATGCTCTTGAACAAACAATTAGCAACCATCCTAGCAAATACCGCAAATCCTTCTATCCCACCTCTAAGTCTCCAAATCGCAGTAAATATCACCCTGCCCAACCCAAAACCCGTCTCGCACCGAAATCTGCATTCCTAGCCGCCCTTTCCCAAATAGCTCCACGTCCAATGCGATGACCAATATAAACACTCTCTCCACCACCTGCGGTATATATTACTACACCCTACCGTTTCACCTCTGATACCACTTCACTGAGACTAGGACCCACATCAAAGTACCTAGCACCGTACCGAACGTGAAAGGAACCACGAACTTGGTAAATCAGTCCACCTTCAATAAGAAACCAAGTAAGCAATCCCTAAAATGTTGCCTTTGATAAAATCAGCCCGTGGAACAATAAAACCAAGCCTCTTCAAGAAGGAAACAAATTTCCAACCCAAAGACATGAAGCCATCATGATGACGACCCTATGGACACTCACCGGCCCAGACCCCAAATGTGACAAGTTACAAGGTGTACGGAGTGGGTTGTAGCAGTCAACGAGCATGAGTACAAGGACTTAACAGACAGGACTGTACTTTCTTGCTTTTTTTACTCCGATGGTTGTTGTTTTGAAGGTCTTATTTCTTTGCTAGATTGTATATCTTGCGTAAACCAGATTTAGAAATCTTAAACAACTGTATTTAATTTGTTCGGCCGCATTCTCATCATCCCCCTCTCTATGGATGCTTGAATTCTTGTTGGAAATAATGGTACTATTATTTCCTTTATGAGCTGTTTTCGTTAACTCAATTTCCTTTTTTGGAGAAATTTATTTTCATGTGGTGAGAGAGATAGTATTCATGGAATTTGCCAGCTTTGTCATACTATGTACCCATTTTGCAATAATCCTATATATTATCAAAGTGAATCTTGTGATCTGGTATATAAGTAACAGATTCAGAACAGATGGTTATACTTGAATAAAAATAAATGATTCTAGCAGATCCAAGGTAGTTATTGCTAACAACATGTAATTTGAGAGAGCCTTTAGAATTTAGATTTACTCTGATACTAAAAACGTTATATGCCTGTGGATGTTGTAGACTTTCATGACGAAATACATATATAAGCAGTACTAGGGTCATATCATAGCATTCTGAAGGAATCATGTAGTAATTTTACCTGTTTGCTAAATTTTTATAATAATTTAGGTATTGCCAATAGGAGTAGGAGTACCAAATTGGTTTTAGAGAGCTGTCAGACACTATCTACTAGCTGTTACTTCATCAAAGCTTCAGCTATACATTGACTACCTGTAGTAGAATGGCGAATATAATAGAATATTCCTAGTTAAGCCTTGCAAGACTGTAGAGGGATGAGTGTTATGGTTATTCAACTGTAGGGCAGAATTGTAATCATGCTATGGGTACCAGGTTAAGGATTTGGTTTCCTAGTATTATTTTGATACTTTTTATATTTTAAATATATTGCTTATTACTGGTTAGATTTTTTGTTTGTTTTGACTATAATGTTTTGATACTTGATATGCTTCAGACATATTGCTTGATACTTTAAATATTTTAGATTATCGCTCACATAGGAAATTAGTGAATAACTCTCTTTAAAGGGTACTGATTTCCATGATGGAGAAGCTAAGTTAAGCTGATATTATTTTTAATATACCTGATTGAACCATTGCTTTGATCTCCTACTATACTATCTCAAAGCCACTTTTAGTCAGCAGTACTCATTTCTTGTTTATCAAGAAGTGATCTGCTCCTATCATATCTGAAGAGTAAATAGTATTTCTATATAAATACATTACAGGTATTGACATTGGGATTTTAGTTCCATATACCCAAATGATGGTTAGTGGGGTGTTATGGTTGTCTAGTAGCTATTTGAGTTGTTCAGATAAGGTTTTGCATATTAGAACCTGAATCAAACTAATGAAAGATTGTAGCTGCATGTGAGAAAGGGTTTAGAGTATGTTTGGATATGACTGTTCTATTCTGTTTTCGCATACGAAGGACTGTTTCCTGCAATTTTGAAGGTATTAAGACAACTCTTTCTCTAGCTAAAATTATCTGTAAATGGAAATATCAACCTGCCTACTATTCCCACTAAATATACTCTCTGTGTAAATAGAATTAGCAATCAGGAAATTTTCTTTGGTTATATAACAGCTTACGCCTCTTTATATTTTACTTTCTTTATACAACATGGTAATTTTCTACCTACACCTGTACTTAGAAATTACAAGGTCTTTTCTTCTTTACCTCAATGGAGCCTGTGAACCCTGACCCTGAACCCCTGAACCCCTGAACTCTAGTACAAGTACAAGTCATTTGTACTCCTATACTGGTCTCCTTTCTCACCCCTTATAGTGTACCTTGAACGATCTGCTCCTAAATCTGTATCGACCGTGCCGAGTACACTGCAGTCGACAAAATAGCGGAGATACTAGAATCTAATTGAGACATGGTAATTTAGATATACTTGCATAGGTAAAAGATATATGGTGAAGAAAGTTCACAGATAGGTGTCCTCCTTGTAGGTCTGCTAGTGAGCTACTAGCACATCTGCAGTGGAAGGAGGTTTTCGATAGGGCAGTCTTAATTGAAATTGACTAAAAAATCTTTTTGTATTCAGGAGATAATGACTAGGGTATACTGAGATGTATGGACCTTTAGGAATGCTGAGATAGTACCAGACAACTCTTGCCAGAGAAGAGTATCCTCAACTAGTGGGATAATAATAACTTACAGCTAAAAGTATATTGTATCTACTGATGAAGTATATACAAGTTTATCTCCACCCTGAGACAATTGACTATTATCTCAAGACCTTAATTGAGTAAGGTTCTGGCTTAGTAATATTAAGTTTCATGATTGATTTCATTTTACTTTATCATTATTGGCTTAATACTTTTGATGTTGACTTTTTTGGTATGGTTGCTGGTATGAGATCTATTTTTCCTAAAGTGCTCCAGTTATGGTACTCTGATTTCTTCCTATTACCAGCAGTAGCAAAACTAACTTAACATATACCCTTCTCTACTAACAGTTCTCAGCTTTCCAATTTGCTTTCAATGCTAGTTTTCTAGAAGTTCATTATGGTTTTTCAAATATTGTAATATATTTATATGAATAGTGCTACTCATACTTGGTATTTAATAGCAATGGTTGGCCTGCTTGAGAAATAAAAGATACAGTTTGTTCAACTAAAGAAAGCTATAATGACGTGTAATAGGAAATCAAAGAAGTATCTATTCAATTAAGCATATTAGAGATACAGTCAGTTGAAGTCCAGTGCTTTTATGGTAGAAATAAGCAGTCTTTAGATACGTAAATCTGATCTGGTCCTGCAGGATCAATATCTAAAACCACAAAGTAACTTATCAAGCAATAGTTGAAACATATTATAAAATACTGAAAGTATCAAATAATACTTTGAAATAAAATATTAAAGATTTAAAGAATTAAATAATACTTGGAAACAAAATATAAAATATTTAAAGTATCAAATAATACTTGGAAACAAAATATAAAACTTTTAAAGTTTTAACTAATACTTCAAAACACCTAAAAAGAAACCAATGCTAGTTCATTTATTCAAATACTTTAGATCTTTAGTTAATTCAGCACTTTACCTTAAAGTATAAAAGATTACCTACAAATATCAATCAACCGGAATCTCCTCCTAATGAATTTAGTTTACTTCCAAAGGCCCTGTAAGGTTGATATCTATTATAATATAAGAGTACAATACATAAGAACTCGCTAGTATAAGAGAACGGAACTTGGCAACTAACTTGCTATGTATACAGCTCTACAACCAAATTATGGTAATACTAATCAGAAAGGTTTTGTTTTACTTTTCTCTGTTAATAATGGTCTCATAGTATTAGTTTTATGATATATTTGACTAAAATACTATAGTACCACACTTCTGACTATTCGTATATAACTATTGTTATCCTCAAATACCCATGCTACTACTTCTCTAGTAGCACCATTTCCTTTATCTGGATTAAGAATATGGTATTTGTCCACTTCAGATAAACTAACAACTAAGTTTCTACTGCTACATATAAGAAGAACTGGTATAGTGCAATGGACATGTCCTGTGATCATTAGCAAGAAGTCACATGTTCGATCTGGAGGTCTACCAGAGTATTTGGAGAATAAGGTAATTTCGACGAATATGATACGAGCCCAAAACCGGCAATTGCAGCATCACTGAAGGTTGCCAACCACTGGACTTTTCCAGAATTCTCAACGGTGGGTTCTCTGGTATTGTAATGACCCAGCATACATGAGCTATGGCAGCTAGAACCTACATCCATCCAGGCAGCCAGGAGGTGAACTAGTAGGAACCAGCAGACAAGTTAGTACTCGACCTATGGAGACCCGATGGCCCAGGCTCTACGATACGCAGAAATAGCTGGCAAGGTACTTGGGTACTGGGCTGCAGCCAGGAGAGGTGTCAGCGTACTTAGGGACCTCTGAAGGGGCAGTTACTCCCCTAAGCCAGGTAACTGGAGAGAGGTCTAAAGTGTCTGTCTCCGGTAATGGAATAGACAGGGTAACAGGGAAAAGTCATCTTGTCCACCGGACAAGGTTACCCTACTGTCTGGATCAGGTTACCCTGCCATGGGGCTCAGATTACCCTGCCTAAAGTCCTCAGTTACCCTACCTTTCAATACGAAGTACCTTGCGGGGTGTGGGAAAAATGAACGGAATGTTTGTCACATGGAGTCAAGCGTAATACTAGAATCTGAGGTTCGGAGGATGCTATTAGGCGAGCTGCGCCTCTCCGAAGAAGGTGTAAATTGGAGACATGATTCCCATCATACCCCTCCGTGCCCACCTTGAGGCCTGGATGGTATGAGCAAACGGCTGTGTAGTTGTGTGCAGTCTAGTCAGGAGGAGTCTTTGCAGAACTGCTTCCAACACCGTATACATAGATGCTGTCTGGTCGACCATGGGCTGTTTACAGGATACCTTAGGGGGCGTAGGGCGGAAGGTGGAGTACCTCCTCTAAGTTGTTTGGAGTAAAATGGACCAAAGCTGGTGGGGTTAATAGCAATTAACCATGGGGGTCCAGAAGGTAGTCCCAGGTGGTGCCCAGGCGATTGGGAAAGTTTTATACAAACTAAGCCGGAACGTGTCCCGAATGCCATAGGCTCTGTAAGCGAAGTGCAGAGACACTAAAAGCATGATTTCTACTACAGGCAAGATGGATACGAGATAGTAGTAATGGGTAGCATCCATTGGATCACTCCGGGACCGCCGTACCCTCCAGACGAGACCAGAAGCCTGAGAATCGTAAATAGTAGATTGATAAACCGCTCGCAGTGCCTTCTGGGGTCATGCAGAGATCAATACATATGGGAAGAGTATCATGAACAGTCCAGTTCATCAGGTGTCTTAACTGTTAGCCACTGGTGAGGCACTGCTGCAAAGAGGGTTTCACTGCGGTGGGAAAAATAGAAATTGAAATGCGCCGCAGAAACAATAACCATATAAGGTGACTACCGACTAGATTGTATCCCCACATGCATGCCCGAAGGGTGTGCCTGGAGACGTGTGGGACCACCCTTAGCAGAGTGTAACGACCCAGCATACAGGAGCTATGGTAGCCGGAACCTACACCCATACAGGTAGCCCGGAGGCGAACTGGTAGGAACCGGCAGGCAAGTGAGTACTTGACCTACGGAGACCCGATGGCCCGGGCTCCGAGATGAGCAGACTTAGTGGACACAAGTATTTAGGTACATGGCTACGCCCAAGGTTGGTGTCAGCGTACTTAGGGACCTATGAAGGGCCAATACACAGCTAGGCTGGGTAACTAGAGAAAGGCCGAATGTGTCTATCCCCGGAAGTGGGATAGACAGGGTAACAGGAGAAAATCCACTTGTCCACCGGACAAGATTACCCTACCCACAGAACAGGGTTACCCTGCCTTGAGGCTTGGATTACCCTGTTCAAGGACCTGAGTTACCCTACCTGCCAATACGAAGTCCCTCGGGGAGTTTGGGAAAAATGACTGGAATGTTTGTCACACGAAGCCATGCATAATACTGGAATCTGGGGTTCCGGGAGATGCTATTGGGCGAGCTACGCAGCTACGGAGAAGCTGTAAATTGAAGACATTATTCCTATCATGCCCCTCCGGCCCCGCCTTGAGGCCCGGACGTCATGGGCAAACGGTTGTGTAGTTGTGTGCAGTCTACCAAAGGAGGATCTTTGGAGACCCGCTTGCAACACCGTATACGTTGCTGCCGTCCGGTCGACCGTAAGCTGTTCGCAGGATATATAAGGGGGCATAGGGTGGAAGGTGGAGTACCTCCTCCAAGTTGTTCGGAGTAAAACGGACCAAAACTGACGGAGTTAACGGGAGTTAACCGTGGGGGTCCCGAAGGTAGTCCCGGGTGGTGCCGGCACGACTGGGAACGTTTTGCACCCACCACGCCCAAGGATGTCCCCAACGCCATAGGCTCTGAGAGGGAAGTGCAGAGACACTAAAAGCATGATTCCTACCGCAGGTAAGGTGTATCCGAGGTAGTGGTCGTGGGTAGCGCCCATTGGATCACTCCTGGACCACCGTACCCTGCGGAAGACACCGGAAGCCCGAGACTCGTAAATAGTAGATAGATAAACCGCTCACGGTAGCTTCCGGCGTCAAGAAGAAATCAACGCGCATGGGAAGGGTGTCATAGATAGTCTAGTTCAGCAAGGGGTCTTGACAGTTAGCCACTGGCAAGTCCCCGATGCGCAGAGGTTTTCACTCCGGCGGGCAGAATGGAAATGCGCCGCAGAAACGATATGCACATATGGTGAACGCCGACTAGAGCGGGTCGACACATACATGCCCGAAGGGGGTGTCAGGAGACGTGTCGGACCGCCCTTAGCGGAGAAGGGTGTGCTCGAATAGTTGGAGTAAACTGATGGGGGAGTTTCTGGCATAAGATAAAACTACCTGAAAGTCTATGCGAGAACTCTCCTACTCCAACAATCAATCCTCTCGAGACCTTAATTGAGTGAAGCGTCAGGCTTAACGATATTAAGTTTTACCGTCTACTTTACTCTTACATCTGTGTGAACTGTTGGCGATAAGTTTGAAGTTGTTTGGTGCGGTCGCAACCTTGGGATCCATCTTCCTAGGGGTGCCCCCGTTACACAGAGAAGGGCGTGCTCAAACAGTTGGAATCAACTGATGGGAGAGTTTCAGGTATAAGATAAAACTACTTGAATGTCTAGGCGAGAATTCTGATAGCCCGACAATCAATCCTCTAGAGATCTTAATTGAGTAAAGCGTCAGGCTTAACGATATTAAGTTTTACCCTTGATTTTACTCTTACATCTGTGTGAACTTTTAGCGATAAGTTTGAAGTTGTTTGGTATGGTCGTAATATTGGGATCTATCTTCCTAGGGGTGCCCCTGTTACAGCTATTCTGATAAGATTAAGCAACATGATTTATTTAGTTGGTTGTGGAAAAATACACATGCAAAGATCATTCCGTTATGCTAACTGATGGATGCCAAATGGGGGGTTTTCAGCTACGCTAATAGAAGTACCCAGCTGCCACACCAACAGCAAGACCGAAGAGCATGTGACTGGGTACGGGAATGTAGAGGAAATTCTGCAAAGAGAATGACCTCCCAGAGATGATTATTCATCTACAACCTGAGCTCTAACAAGATAGAGCTGTTAGAGGGCCTGCTGCACAAGAGGTTGACGAGGAGTGTAAAGAGGCCTAATTGTTATTGGTGCAATAAGAGCGAATACAGCTCATACTAGGGTTGAAGCAGAAGAATGCTGAATCTGACAGTATTCATAAGTCTGTTGTTGGAGTTGATCACTATGTATACAGAGAGTGAACCAGGAACTGTTTGCCATAGTCAAAGGGTTTGAGTGACTATGGACAGAGCAGACACTGTGTGGAGAGAGATAGGAACAATCTCCCACCCGGCAGCAGAATTCAGAGTTGAGTGGGGTTAAGGTTTTCAGGGTCTACAAAGTTTACACTGTGGAAAGATCAGAAAGAGTGGCAGGATTAGATAGTCCTTGAATACCTTAATGCAGAATATAAATATCAAAGTTCCTATCACGCTTTTACAGACATCATCAGCAACGGAGAAGAGATCTTATTAATATATTTGTTATACTCTACAACCCTTATATTTTCATTCACTCAAAAGTGTAGTAAGCCTTCCTAGCATCGACTTTATCCAGTATTAGGCCCTAGTCAGAACTCGCTTGTCCCTAGAGTCAGCTACTACCTAACATCTACCCCGTTTTCATGTAGCACCACTCTTACTTGAAGAGAAGTAATTATTAACTTAAAATTCACACTTTCCAAGTTGTAACACTGTGAGTAGAATACTACCTCCACACTCTGGTATATACAATACAATAAATATTATTAATCTCTTCTGCTATTTTGTCTTTTAATTCTATATAGTTAACACTACCTCTCTTTTTTATAATACTTCTATTTCTGTATTACTAGCTAGCCAGAACTGGTACTATCTTGTTCTAATAGGAAAATATTTTGAGAAGTATTTCCTGATACTAGTTATATGAGTACTGTATCTACTGTCTAATAGCCAGCAACTAATTGTAGGAGAAGGGGTTACTATGTTGTTTGTAAATACTATAAAAATTGAATATATAACTGCTGATCCTCTCACTAACTCTATTAGAATCAAACTTAACAAGTTTGCCTTATCTCTTGCAATGCTATTTTCCTACTCCAATTTTAATAGTACCTAGTTCTTCAATATCTTTTTTCTCACAGCAGTAGTAGGTAGTATTCTTCACTAAGCTATTTCTTAATTTCACCTCAATTTGAGTTCCTATAGCTTGTTGTCCTTCCTTCATACTGGCTAATAACTTCTTGTTATATCTAGAAGAATATATTCTGCTAACCACTAGTACAGTAATACTAACCACTTCATAATTGCTTGTGAGACTTGCTGCTCATGTATTCACAGCCGCGATAAGCTTATTGGGTTACTTTAGTTTGATAGATATAGCTTGAAGATCATACTACTTATACTATAATATAGGCAATCTATTCAACAAGGAGAATATCTTTTTATATTACTTAATATCTTCTGTATATTTATATATATATTTCATAATCTACTTGATCTTCTGAAAATAGTCAGTAATAATTACATTCTTATCTAGAGTGGAGTGAAATGGTGATTTTTGGAGATAGTGGAGCTTTAAATATAATACTTTTTCTATTCCACTTAGCCAACTTATTCTACTATAGTTTATAATATTTATCATCTTGGTTAGGGGTACGTTGGCTATAATTATTTAACTCTATATAATCGCAAATCTTTGCTGTAATCCTGCAGTGTTTGCAAAATCACTTATTCTATATTAGAACTGTTACTCTACTGGTACTATCTTGAGACTTCTTTCATGCAACTTTCCAACTGAGAACAATCCACTAGTACCGTAACATCAATCCCTGGAGCTGGTAAGATATCCATTGTTGCCAAAGACAACATTTGGAATCTCTTAAGAGGCAAAATATAACAGCAGCTCATCCAACTTGCTGAGAGTTCTATAGTAACTATAGTATATTGTCGATTTGCTTTTAGAGAAATTATTGAGAGGAATTGCAAAAATAGTGTAACATATAGACTATGGAAATATTGAAGAGATGGGGTATAATGTTTCACTTCTTTCCGAAATAGTCGGTTAAAACCCTCCGGAACGAACTTTGACGTGTCCCTGCGATTGACCTTATTTACAGCACCCCTCATCGGTCTGGAAAAGAGTGACTTTTTATGACAATATCGGTCAACTGCTGGAGGAGGTGGTTCTCCATGTGATAGTTCTGAGATCTAGTGCCGAGTGTGGGCGGATTGTCGCCAATTTTGGAAAATTCCCACCGCAGTGGGCACCAGTGGGGTGTGGCTAATCGACAACTTAATCCAATCGTCCTTTTATAGGTCCCGGAGAAAAGTCATGATGGGTGGGCCCGGGACTGTGCTAATGAAACGCACTAATAGTGGAGGAAATTTGGGGACTCGGAAATCTCGATTTGCACTTACCACCTCTTAATCAGTTAAATCGAAAAAAATGTCAATGGATCGTTGATGAACTCAGGATTCTGAAATTTGCCTTTCTATGACAGCTTCCTTTTTCCTATCCATGCGTGGTGCACACGGCTGAACAGCCGCTCGTAATAACCTCCGGTTAGTCTTAGGGTCCGTTTACCTACAGACGGCCGTTAAGGAGGGCTTGACGGTCGGGGGTGTGTAGGCAAGTATCTGGTACGGTGTTTACCTAATGTGCCGTCTAGCATGATGGAGTTGCAACCCCACCTTTGAAGCAACGTCATGTTTTGACCGTCTGGCTCCAATATTCTGAGGCGGTAGAAAATAAGGTAAAAACTCTTGAACCGTCTGTTGCAACCCAATCCTGGCTGCGACGTGACCGTCTAGCTTCACTATAGAGATTTGGGACGTGGACTGTTAGGTAAACGCACCCTTAGTTTCCGGTGTTGGCCGATTACAAGGTAAGCGACGGGCAGCCTCTCTCGCTTAACGAGAGTTTGTATAGGTGCCGATACAAAGAGATACATGTCTTCAAAATGGACAATTTTGCATCACAATCATTCACCCAACATTGCTGTATATCCTTCAATATATCAATTTACTAATTTCGGTGGTAAGGGCTGCTAGTTCCATTAGAGTTGATTCATTTGTAAAATAGGTGACTAAGCTCTGGTTCGCGAAACATCATTTTCGGGGTAAAAGCGGCCACCAATGGTGGCTTCTGTCAGGTTACCGTCTAGCACTGCACTGTACTGTACAGTACTCGTACAGTACACTACCAACGGGAAATACATTTATCGTACGGGGCGAGTAGTATCGAACACATCCGTGGACCTCGTTTTCTTTTTCGGAAAGTTACCCGGGCGCGTGAAGTTATTTTGTCAACCAACAATACAAGTATCATACCTCTGCAGCGCCGCACTCGAGGGTTTGAAGTCTTGTTTCGGAAGGTTCCGCCGGGAATGCCATGTAGGTGGGGTCAGAAACAACATTCTGTGAGGATATTGGGCTTGGCGCACCTCTTATTTATTGCGCCGATGCGCGGCGGGAGATGCCGGTAACAAAGGCAGCAGATCTGGGTATGGTAGACTACTGGTGGGCCGCAGGCCCGAAGGGAAGTGTTCCATTTTTCTGGTTTGGGGCGGGGTCAGTTGTGCAAACCTTGGATCGAGCGATCGGGCACCCACCAAGCATAGGCGAAGCTCGAGGCAGCGCACTGAACACCTCTTCTCCTCACCTCCTAGCAGCTTCTTAAAGCAGAGAAGAACGGGAAGAGAAAGAAGAATGTCTCGAGTCGCTAGGAATAACGTTAACTGTTTCAACGTGTCGAATAACTTCTCTCTTGGCGTTGCGGACGAGGAATCAAAAATACTGGCTTGGTTATCACCCTTGGAGCCACGGGTACGACATCACGATATCCGAACTCAGCGGGTGGAAGGCGTGGGAGACTGGCTGCTTCAAACTAAGGAATACAGGAGTTGGTGCAGCGGTAGCGAGCAGGATGAATCGTACCATGCGGGTTTGTTCTGCTACGGCCATCCTGGGATTGGCAAGAGCTTCATCACGTAATGGAAACAACCTCCAAATCACGGCAAGAGAATGGTGTCGCTGACAAGTCATGACGTTAGTTCACTAGTCATAGATTCTTTATGCGACCGGGCTAGGGGACGAAACGTTGCCGTTTGCTGCTTTTACTTTGACTTTGCCTCCCGGAAGGAACAGTCCCCGATAAACACTCTGGGCTCCTTGCTTAGACAGCTTGTCAGCGGATTAGAGACTATCCCGGAAGAGGTAGTACAGGAATACCGAGCGCAGAAGAGGGCCATTGGTGGCCGAGGACTGGAGATGTCAGGAATAGCGGGGATGTTCCAAACCGTCTCTTCCAAACAGCGCACGTTTGTATGCATTGACGCTCTTGACGAATGTCTGCCGGTGCACCGAGTCGAGGTTCTTGATTTCCTGGGAAAAATTCTACAGAAGTCGCCAAATACGCGGGTATTCATGACCGGAAGGCCTCATATTAGGGAGAAGGTTGAAAGGCAGCTTGGCGGAAGAGCGGCGAGTCTATTGATAAAGCCCACGGAACACGATATCGTTATATATCTAGAGGCAAGGTTGAAGCAGGACACAACTCCGGAGGCGATGAACGCTCGGCTGAAGGATGACATTATGAAGGGTGTCCCTGAAGCAGGGTCGGAAACGTATGTAGGAGCAAGCAGCCCCGGAAATGCACCTCAGGTTGTTTTCTGACCGATGTGAATCTAGATTTCTTCTAGCCTCCCTCAGTATAGACGCGATACTGCAGGAAACAACTATTGGCCACAGACGAAGAAGGCTTAAGGCTATGGTGAGCGGGTTGGGGATAGGGTTAGGGCTAGGGGATGCATATGGCGTAACTTTGGAACGGATAGGAGCACAAGAGAAGGCAAAATCGGAGCTTGCGATGAGGACACTGATGTGGATATGCTATTCCGAACGGCCGCTGAAGGTAGACGAGCTCTGCCACGCCCTCGAGGTAGCGCTGGGATCCACGGATTTCGATCCCGATGATGTTCCTTTGGTAGGCACATTGATGGGTTTCTGCCAGGGACTTATCACGGTGGATAAGGAAGCTTCGACTGTGCGATTGATCCACCATACTCTCCAAGAGTATCTCTCCTCTCTCGACCTTTTTCCTAGAGCTCAGTCAACAATTGCGGAAACGTGCTTGACATATCTGAATTCGCAGCACATCAATGGCCTATCCCGCCATTCCCTCACTAACCTGAGAGATGTGCCATTTCTCAAATATGCTTCTCTCTATTGGGGAGCCCATGCCAAAAGGGGACTGACAGATAAGGTGAAATCGCTTGCTATGGAGCTTTTGGACCAGTACGAGAACCACATTTCCTCGAGACTCCTTTTGGAAAACTTTGTAGTGCATGCGCGCAGCGATGGTATCGACGGTCCATCACAGTTCACCGGGCTTCACTGTGCATCCTATTTCGGAATTGTCGAGTTGGTAGCGGCTTTGATGGGAAAGAATGGTTCGGATATCAACAAACAAGATAGCCTAGGTGCGACGGCAATAGGATGGGCCGCCCTGCAAGGACAAATCGTGGCGGTGAAACTACTACTCGAACAGAAAGATGTGGACCCCGACGTGCCGAACCACCGGGGCCAAGCGGCGATCTTGTGCGCTGCTTCAAACGGGTTTGAAGGGGTGGTTAGGCTACTACTCGAGAGGGGAGGAGTCAACCCCGATATGCCGGACCAAGACGGCGGAACGCCACTCTCGTGGGCTGCCTCAAAAGGCCACGAGGGAGTGGTGAAGCTATTGCTCGAGCGAGAAGAAGTCAACCCTGATATGCCAGACAACGAGGGCGGAACACCAATCTCGTGGGCTGCCTCAAAAGGGCATGCGGGGGTGGTGAAGCTATTCCTCCAACGAGAAGATGTCAACCCCGATCTGCAAGACGGAGCCGGTGGAACGCCACTCTCGTTGGCAGCCGCAAAAGGGCATGAGGAGGTAGTAAAGCTACTACTCGAACGAGAAGAAGTCGACCCCGATGCACCGGACCAAGAGGGACAGGCCCCACTATCGTGGGCTGCCGCAATGGGGCATGAAGGGGTGGTGAAGCTACTACTCGAGAGGGAAGAAGTCAACCCCAATATGCCAGACAAAGAGGGTGGAACGCCACTCTCATGGGCTGCCTCAAAAGGGCACAAGGGAGTGGTGAAGCTACTGCTCGAGAGAGAAGAAGTCAACCCCAATATGCCAGACCAAACGGGCGGAACGCCACTCTCGTTGGCAGCCTCAAATGGGCACGAGGGGGTTGTGAAGCTACTGCTCGGCCGCGAGAGGTCGAACCTAACATGCCGGGCAAGGATAACCAAACACCATTCTCGTTTGCAGCCACACTGGGGAAAGAAGAGGTGGTGAAGCTACTAGTGAGAAGAAGCCAACCCCGGTATGCTAGACTTAGTCGACAGTATAGCACCCTCGCGGAATACATGGGGGGATATGAAGGAGCAGTGAAACAGTTATAAGTCTGTGAACCCGCACCCGCCCGCACAATTTGATCTTGAGGAGTTATTGCCTCCCTTTTCCCTCTCATATTCAGTCTTCCACTTGTACTATTTCTGCGCTCATTTCTTCGCCCGCTCCCCTTTCTACTCTCCATTCCTTCCCACCCTGATTCTTACGATCCCTACGACCCCTCCCATCCCTACCTCCTTTTTCTTATCTTTCCTTTCCGTCTGTATGCGCCCCACAGCCCGAGCTTAGGGCTTCCATTTCCTTTGCTATCGGGCCCCGAAAACCCAGGAAATGCATAAACACCCCTCTTCAACCCGCGGATATTCGCTTGTGCAATGGGGCGAAAATTTATGAAACGCTGTTCATGGTTCTTAACGGGGAAGGGGCCGGGGGATATTGTCCCATTCTGCTCTGCTATTTTCCACATGTCACCGCATGCCTTGTGTCTTTTTCCCCTTGTATTCATCCCCGACCATATCTTTTCCCGGTCCGCGAGTACGTTCATTTCCACGCCCATGCTTTCTTTCCTGTTTTTTCCCTCTTACACCCCCTATGCATGATTTATAGGTCGATATATGGATAACTAGATAGCTGGGCATACAATAGTTCGAATGCCCTTTCGCAATGAAAACTACATTAGTGCACGCACTCCTGACACACCACACTGACAAGGAGTGCTGGTGGTGCCATACGGAAAAAGGCCATGTTCAGAAAAAAAGTGCGAGCAGCGAATGCATAGGGTTATCGGGTTATCGGGAGGAATGAGTCTTTAACTACGGGTGGCTTATGAAAAGGGGGAGAAAAGAGAAAGAGAAGTGAATGCAGGAGGCCACTCTGCTAATGGGGGATATTGGTTTCTCTTTGAAGTTAGAGCGACTGCTGATGTTCTCCAACGGTTGTCGATCATCGTCGGACCTGGGCAGCCAAGGGATAATAGTTTCCACGCCACCGTTTGCTTTCCAGTGATAAATTAATTTTTCTTTCTTGCACCAGCAGCAGCAGGAAGGGCCAACTAGGATTTCAAAATAGGGTTGACTTAGAGGTGTTGATTTGGAAGGTGCAAGAACGATATGGATGGGCGCGTCGCGAGTATTTGCTTGATTCGCAGGGGCGGACTTGGTTGGGAGGGGCCTGGATGCTTCATTAGGAGGGGTATCAGAATGGAATTTCTGGAACGGGAACGGTTTTGAAGAGATTTTTGGCGATAGCCTTTCCAGAGAGGAGAGATTTTTCATAGGGCCACGGTTTGTCAAGCGGTTTCTCCGTGGTCTTCTAAGGGTTTCCCGCGGGGGCTTGACAGTTTAGCGGAGGAGTGAAGATATTGGTAACTTCTGACGCTTATCTTAGATACTAAGCTAGCAGTGAGAGTTGAACGCAATATGGTTTAAGACTGTAGGATGATATTACCCACTTGCGCTATTGAATCTCTGAGATAATGTAGGAAATTTTTTTTTTTTAACTCATGGTTCATATTTTATTATTGGGACAAGATGTCGCATGCAGCAGCTGAGCTATGGCGAAAGAAAACCCTTAATCAATAAACAAAACAAAACAAATCCAACTCTTGACAGCTACAGTGCTCAGCAAAGAAAAGTATCATAAGAAAACAACTGATCCCACACCACAAGGTGGCTACCTAAGCAGAGAAAGTATTACAATTCAGCCCCCCTACTGAAAAGTAGACTAAATGTTAAAAGTTAGGAGAAAACCAGCTAAAAGAAAGCGGTAATGTAATGTGTTCACACCTGGAGTGCTAATCACACTCCAGGTATGATAGTAACAGGTGGCCTGCTTGCTGGGCAAGAGGTGAGAGCTGTGTAGACTAAAGGAGGCTTTGAAGGTGTTTAATAGGAGACCAAGAAGTAACCGTTGAACCAAGTATATTAAGAATACTGTTAGTCGAAGTCTGCTGTTTCCATTGTGGAATCAGTGGTGTTTAAATACAAGTTCTCGCCCATCTCCAGTATGAGCAATAACATAAACCCTGTTCAAGTATTCAATGATACCTTTGACACATAGCAATCATCAAGTGATACTTGCAAAACAAAACATAAAACATTCAAAGTATCAAACGATACCTTTGAAACATAACGAGTATCAAACGATCCTATTAAACAAAAGATAAAACATTCAAAGTATCAAGCGATACCTTTGAAACATAACAAGTATCAAACGATACTATCAAATTAAACATAAAACATTCAAAGTATCAAGCGATACCTTTGAAACATAACAAGTATCAAATGACAATATTAAACAAAACATAAAACATAACCCAGTACCCATGCCGGTTACAGATAGACTATAAAGTAATTATCCTTTACGAGAAAGAGAAAATTAGTAATAAAATACAAGAACATAGACCATCTTAGAACAAGCAGGAAATTACTGGATAGCAAAATATATATCATCACAAGCTACCACTCACATAGAATCTGCTATACCTGTTGAACTTCTAGCTCTTTCTTGTAATTCGACTAACTATACCATAAAGAAAACACTACAAGCATACCATACTTTTTTAATAGAATCATGTATAATATAAATAAGAAAATAAGAGCTACTATACTGTAAGCAGTAGGTATAATTCCTCTTTATTATATAAGCTCCACCTTCCTTTTACTGTACCTGAAAAGGTGTTTTATATAATACAACTCTACTTATATGTTAAGATAGACTTAGAGGACCATGTTATAGATCAATTTTATAACCACGAAGAATATCAATTAAACATACTACTAGAGTGGAACCCCTGAAGAAGTGACAAGTTGCTTTTGTATTCTATCCTACAGTCTTTAGTTGGTTTGCAAATCCAAAACCTGGTCTATACTTTGTAATATAGAAGTCAAAATAATTAGGCAATACACTATAAGAACAGCACTACCCAAGAGTATTCCTGAACTGTAGGCCAGAACAGAATCCCAATCTATATATTTGAGCCAAGTTTTCTTCATAGTACTAATAATCTTAGTTACTCGATTGACCTCTGGTTTGGTTTCTGCTTGGATTAAAATATTCAGTGCTTTTATCACTTCTCCCTTTAGACCAGATTTGCTCTCTCTTTTAACTGACTCAAGACAGTTCAGCTTTGGGTTAATATTTGAAATGTACTAATAGCTGTTAATATAATATTCTGTATCAGGGGTTTGGTTTGAAGGCAGACCTTCTGGAGTTGAGTTATGTAATTCTTAGAGGTAAAGAACCTTGTCATAGGCTTTAAGATTGAATTACCAATATTAGTTCTATAAGAAGAACTATTATAGTAGATAGAATTTCCAGTAGTAACTCTAAGTCCCTAAGATACTTGTTAGTATATAACTTTTATAGTACAAAGGTGGTTAAGCTTACTAGAGTAGTACTAAGAGCTCTGTAGGAGTAGTTGTATTGAAGAATAGTAGGCTTGTAAGCTTGTTTTGTAAGTACTTTAAGCATTGTAGTTAGTCAGTGGTTGGCTAGATAGTAGTTGCACAAAAGTTAGTTTTCAATGCTGTATATACTTGAAGAAGGGGTAGAGTATTTAGTTAAAATCATCTTACTATTATTATACTTGACTGATGTTGTGTTTGGCCACAGCTTTGCAAATGATGGAGCAGTTAGCCTGTTTTTATAGATCTTTATTAAAAACTTCTTTAGCCCTTAATATGCAAGTAGGGCAACAGAGACTTGCTGAATAGCATAGTGGAAAACTATACCCTAGTTGGTATTTGCTCTTTAAGGCTAGGTTTTAGGTTTTTTGTATCTTACTTATATTAGGCTTCCGGAACCATACCTTCTTATATAAAAACTTCAATATTTTATATACAATTTAACCTTCTGGTAGTTGTAGATAGATCTAATAACTTATACTTGCTAAATACAAACTGTTTGTCCAGTGAATGTATTGAAAAATAGAATAGCCTCAAGTGTCAATCAAGATACAAAGAAAAGTCTTTATATGATAGAAAGAGTGGAGAATTAGATAGCTTCTTACTTCATTTAATTGTTAAGCTTTTCACAAATCCTATATTATAGGACCGTTATTTTTGTTGCAGAATGTAACAAGTCTTATATTTCTAGACCTGAGTAGTATAGAATACTAGTAGAAATTTATTAATATTCACATCAAATATGAACTTGGCAACAAGGTACTAGTAATGTATTTACACTAAAACACTAGTTACACTTCAGTATTTTATTGTAACAGATAGTCTATTTGGTTAACAAGATGCAAGAGCTGTTAAACTAATAAAGAGTTTGAAAGAATGCATTAGCAAATAAAATAAATACCTTGTAACAGCTATCTCTTAACACAGTGAAAATTCTCTCCACTCTAGTCTTTTTGTGTGCTCCTGGTTTTATTTTTCTGTCTTTTTTTTCTTTTCTTTTTGTTCTTTTTTGACCACTGGTAGTATTAGTTAGGTTGTCGACATAGAATGTGGAAAGAAGATACTAAGAAAGCAAAATGCTCTGATAGTAGGTATTTTCTAAAAGAAGAGTCTCGGCTGATTAAGTAACAAGGTCTACTGCTAATATAACTAACTTGAAGGAGAGAATCCTCTCTACCTTTTTTTCTTTTTTCCTCATATACCCTGTTATCTTCTTCTTAGTACACACCTCAAATTGCACTCTTTTCTCTCTTTTTCTCTATCTTCTCTCACCCCTCTCCCTCTCTTACTTACTCAACTCTCCCCATATAGATTTGAGCCTCTGACAATCTCTAAATACTGCAAACTCCAGGACTGCTCCTGGAAGACCAGTGAATCCTGTAATACTACTCAATGCCAGAAATGCCTACAAATGTTCTCAAACTGTAGAACAAGCTTAGAATACCATTGAACCTCTCAATCATTGCAGAATACTTCTAAAACCTTTGCTAGCACAGGACTAATAGAGCAAAGTGTACTTTGAATCTACCTGGAATCCAGCTTGACTTTATCATAAAACTATTCAACCATGTATATTAAGAACACTATTAAGCAAAGTCCACTATTTCTATCAGAGAAAGTAACATTTCTAAAATATATAAATTTATTTATATCCTGTATAAATAGTAATCTAAATTAACCAAGTATCAAATAATACTTAGATTGAAATATGAAACAACTTACCTATCAAACAATACTTAAAAGAAATATAAAGAAAGCTGAAATATCAACCTCTTGTGATAATTACATCAATAAAATATAAGTCTATCAGAAGTGAACTGATAAGACTTATTATAATAATTGGTTCAATATAATAGAAGTTGAGTCAAACTAAAATAGTGGAATCCCAGTTCTGTATATAGACCCCTCTTCAAGATCTTATTATAAGCACTTTGTCTCTGAATTATAGTTCATTACAGGGCCTCCCAGGCCCTACAAAAAACACAGGCCCCTGGCCTGGTTCCATGCTCTAGGCTACTCATGAGCCTAGGGTGGCATGTTTTTGTTGGCTTTCTCTGCTCCGTCATCCACAAGGGGCCCAACCACACCTCCGCCATCAATGGACCCCAGTCAAACTTGAGTAGTATGGTGGAAAGTGTTCTTAATGTGTCTCAACGCTGTTGTATTATGAGATGCTTTTATCAGATGTGGGTTTAGGGTTACAGGCCAGAACAATAATATTCAAGAATTTTTGCTTGAATTCTTTAATCCTCTCAGTTACTGTAATATTATTAAGTAGTTATTGGAATACTTTATCTCTAAAAATAATAGTTTAATATTGTATAAAATAAACAAAAGTTATCAATACCTTAGGTTAGAGGTTGAAAGTTCTTGAATGCTATTATTCTGGCCTGCAACCTTAGACCCACAACTGATAAAAGCATTTTACAATATAACAGCCTTGGTACAACTTAAGAACACTTTTCACTATAAGAAACTGGTCCATATCAATGCAAAGTCTGGGGTGGAGTCAGGAAAGATGGACAAACTATGTCTCGCAGGCTGGTGTAATGGTAGAGCTACTATAGCTAAAACGCCCTCCACCCAGTCCTGTAACAAACACTACTTTAAATACTACAGGTTGAGAGATTCTTCATGGAATACCAGCTTCTTCTATATCAATAAGGAATCTACAGCCACCACCACACTCTTCATATCTGAGATTTAATACCATATATATCGCATTTCTGCAATTCAAATACTACATGGAACAAAACATAAAACATAACCAAAGATCCATAATGGTTGTAGTCCCACAGTTAGTACACTCCTGTAAATAGCAGTTCTTATTATAACACTACAATATTTTGATAGCTGGTTTGAGGGTTACTAGATATCCAACCAACTAGTATCTTTTGGGGTCTTGTACTACCTCTTCTACTGTATCTTATTCCACAAAAACAAGTTGTAATTATTGTCTGTATGTCATTACTACAAAGCAAATTTAACAACCATCCCTTGATGCAGTTCTATCATAAACCAGAATTCCACGTTCTGTCCCATGTGCCCTGTGTGTCTGCTTGTTATGGTTTCCCACTACTCATTGTACTCGCGACAGGTAACGACCTTCTGCTTCTTGTGAACTATGCTGCGCTGTGTCCAAGAGCTCGTTTGAGTCTCTTAGCTCTATCTTAGTACTCCCACGTAAGAATTGGTTTCTCACCAGCACCGGGTGTATTGGTCTTTATATTGTTAATGGGATCCGCACAGCGGGTAGGTTCTGGACTCTATGATAGATCCATCTAGCACAAGTGTTTAGAGCGTGAAGGTTTTTGTATTGTAAAGCATGTAAAGTGGTAGATAACGTGATAGGTAGATGGTTGGGTAAAGAGCTAACCTATCTGTGAAAATGTGGCCTTTATATAGGACTCTTCCTACAACCCTAACCCTGCTCTGATCTACAAGTGAGGTTAGAAGCGAAATCATTTATAACATCATATGGCTCAATTGCGTCATGTGCACAAATCATAAAAGATCCCATGACCTCTAACTGACATTATATGTGAAAGCGTAAATCGAACACAATATAAATCAAACATATAAACAAGTCGTCCACCTTCTAAGGTGGTCCCACATGTGAAACATAAATGAGTTTGCCTTGCCGGTACGCCTTACCAGCCCACCTTACCGGCCCACCTAGACTCTCCCCATGACGTCAACTATACGTCATGTGCGAAATCCAATCAAATATAAACAAGTCGCATGACTTGTGAACGAGGTCATGTGCCTGAGAACAATTCAAACATAACCGAGCCCCATGATCTGTTTACAAGGTCATGCTGTGGAAGGATAACTTAACTGCATGAGCTCTAAATGAGGTCATGTGTGAAACCTGTTCCTTGCTTCAGTTACCTGGCTAGTACTCCTCTAGCCAGATCGTGACACTGATACTGGAGGTGTGGTAGGGCAAACCATAAATCCAAATATGACACACTAGTTGCATCCCATATGCAATCTCTTTCTTTCCAGTACCTTATTTGGATACCAACTCGTGCCCACTGCAACATCTCCTGTACCCTCAAATTCCTCACTTTCTTTCTTCCTGTGGCCTGCCATTTTATGTATTTCTTGTTCCTATATACTGAGATGGCATGCATCTACCTCCTGTATTCTCATCATCAGTTTTACCTGTCTGTCTACTACTAGCATCTTTCATTGCACCTTTTTTCTATTCTAACTGTGCTATCCTAGTACCACTGGTGGCTTAATCCTACTTGATTTCTAGTACCTGTAACAACTCAGAATATATGAGCTATAGTAGACTGAACCTACAACCATGCAGGTTACCCTGAGGCAGACGGGTAGGAACAACAGGGCAGGCAAGAGTTTGACTCATGGAGGCCTGATGGTCCAACTGCCGTTATGAATAGTAAAACATACAAGACATTTAGAAAGTGGAGTGTACACCATTGAGAGGTGTTAGTGTACTCAAGGATTTGCCCAGGACAGGTTACTGGCTCAGCTGGGTAACTAGAGAAAGGGGTAAATGTCTATCTACACTATAGGTCTAGACACGGTAATGGGGTAAAGTTACTCTAACCTCCAGAGCAGATTTCCCTACTCAGGGATTGTAGTTACATGATGTTGGACCTTGGATTACCCGGTCCAGCAATCTGAGTTGCTCTACGTGGTAATATTAGATTACCTAGCAACTTCAGCGGAAATGAGGGCAATGTTTGCCGCATGAAGCCATACGTAATACCGCAATCTCGGGTTTCTGGTGAGGCTATTGGGTGAGCTACCCTGCTCTGCAGAAGCTGTAAATTATATACACGATTTCTATCATGCCCCCCCAACCCCACCCTCAGGCCCAGACATCATGGCCAAACAGTTGTATAGTTGTGTGCAGTTTAGCAAAGGGGAATCTTTGTAGACCCACTTGCAACACAGTATGTGTTGTGGCTGTCTGGCCCACTGTAAGATATTCGCAGGATATAGAAGAGGGCATAAGGTGGAAGGTGGAGTACCTCCTGCAAGTCATTCAGAGTCGAATAGAACCAAGGTGGTGGAGCTACCTGGTGTTAACCGTGACTGGCTCGAAGGTTGTCCGAGGTGGAGGCGGGGTGACCGTCAGAGTTTTGCACCAATGGAATCTGAATGTGTCCCCAATACTGTAGGCTCTGCAGGGGAGGTGCACAGGCACTAAAAGCATGATTCCTACCACAGGCAAGATAGACCCATGGTAGAGATTATGGTAGTGCCAATTGGAGCACTACAGAACCACTATATTTTGTGGCAGACACCTGAAGTCCACCAGTTGTAAATAGTAGATAGATACACCTTCGAGGGTAGCTTCTGGGAGTACCAAGGGATGAATATATATGGGCAGAGTGCCCTATCTACTCCAGTCCATGAAGTGTCTTGACTGTTGGCTACAGGCAAGGCAATGATGTGACGAGGTTTTCACTCCAGGAGGCAAAATGGAGATCCAGGGCAGGAACGATAACCACAGCAGGTGATTGCTGCCTAGTGTATGTCAACACATCCATACCTAAACGGTGTACAAGAAGACATGTAAGACTACACTTAGTGGAGAAGGGTGTCCTTGAATAGTTGGAGTAAACTGGTAGGGGAACTTTTGGTATAATACAAAACTACTTGAAATGCAATGCCAGAACTCTTCTACTGCAACAATGAACCCTTTCGAGATCTTAATTGAGTGAAGCGTCAGGCTTAATGGTATCAAGCTTTGCTTTTTGCCCCACTTGGATATTGGTCTGAAGTTTTGCTGACAAGTTTGAGGTTGTTCGGTGTGGTTGCAACCTTGGGATCCATCTTCCTAGAGGTGGCGCCATTACAGTAGCTTACTTCTGATAATGTAAACGATATCTATTTATGAAATATCTGCATAACCTACCATTTGGAGTACTCGATTATCTATCTTCCACTCCAGCCCTGTTGATGCTAACCCATCTGTTCCAAGACTCATCCACTGATGTTTCCTGCACTCTGATGTTGCTATCATTCTCCATTATCTGCCTCAGATGTAATTCAATATGCCATGGGTATCTCACATTCTAAGCTCATGCTATCTGGTACTTATATGGTTACAAGATGTTATTCGTATCTCCTTTATATTCCAAATACAGTCTCAACAGTTTGTCTAGTCTTGCAATGTTGTCACCTCTTAAACTTTAACTTGATACTTTATGTATAATACTATTCTTCCATAGCTAAATTCCAACTATATAGAAGTTTTCTTACTATACCTTCAGCATACTCTCTTGTATTACACTTACTGTAATAGACATTGAAGTCTACAGGTAGTGTAATATCCACTTCATGAATTCTCCTGGTACCCCCCCATGATGCTAGAACTTTGGTCAACTACGCTGTCCATTGTGCGGAAGGGGCATTCCTAGAAAGACGAATCACAATATTACGATGGCACTGAACAACTTCTAACTTGTCACCAAAGCTTCCCAGTATGTAAGGATAATGTAAATGGTAAAACTTAATATCATGGAGTCTGAGGGTTCACGAAATTAAGGTCTCAAGACAATTGATTCTTGAAGTAAGGGAGTTCTGGCATCGATTTTGAAGAGGTTTTTGTCAGACGCCAGAAACTCCACCATCAGTTTACTGCAACTATTTAGGCAAACCGTTCACTGCTAAGAGTGGTCGAAGACATCGCCATGCAGACCTTTCAGGCATGCGTGTATTAACACAATCTAGAGGGCATTCGCCTCATGCAGTTATTGTTCCTGCAGCACGTCTCTATTTTGCCTGCCAGAGTGAAAGCTTCTTTGCATCAGTGTATTGCCAGTTGTAACGAGCCAGGATACATGACCTATAGCGCCCAGAACCTATACCCATAGAGGAAGCCATAAGGGGAACTGGTAGGAAGGGGCAAGCAAGTAAGTACTTGACCTAAGGAGACCTAATAGTCTGGGCTCTGTAAGGAATGGAAATTCGCTGGCAAGATACTCCAGTACTCAGATACACCCAGGGGCAGTGTGAGCATACTTAGGGACCTGAGGAGGAGCAGTTATCCCACCAGACTGCGTAACTGGAGAAAGGTCAGAAATGTCTATCTGCGGTGATGACATAGACAGGGTAACTCGGTAAAGACATCTTGTGGGCCAGGCAAGGTTACCCTACCCTCAGGACCAGGTTACCCTACCATGGGGCTCGGGTTACCCTGCTTGGACTCCTGAGTTACCCTACCATTCAATACAAAGTTGCTCGGGGACTTTGGGAAAAGTGACTGCAATGTTTGTCATGTGCAGCCACGCATAATACTAGAATCTGAGATTCCAGGGGATGCTATTGGACCAGCTATGCAGCTCCAAAGAAGCTGCAAATTGGTGACATGATTCCTATCATCCTCCTGCGGCCCCGCCTTGAGGCCCGGATCCCATGGGCAAATGGATGTGGAGTTGTGTGCAGTCTAGCAAAGCGGGGTCTTTGGAGACCTGCTTGCAACACCTTATAGGTCGCTGCCGTGCAGTGGACCATAAGCTGTTTGCAGGATATGCAAGAGGGTATAGGATGGAAGGTGGAGTACCTCCTCCAAGTTGTGGGGAGCAAAATGGACCAAAACTGATGGAGCAAACACAACTTAAACCTGGGGGTCCTGAGGGTAGTCCTGGGTAGTGCTGGGGCAAGGGGGCGAGTTTTACACCTACAAAGCCCAAATGTGCCCCCAACACCATAGGCGCTGAATGGGAAGTGCAGAGACACTAAAACCATGATTCCTACCACAGGTAAGGTGGATCCTAGGTGGTGGTCATGTGTAGCACCTATTGGATCACTCGCGGACCACCATATAGTGTGGAAGACACCGGACGCCTGAGACTAGTAAAGAGTAGATAGATAAATCAGTCAGGGTAGCTTCAGGGGTCAAGTAGAGATCATTGCATATGGGAAGGGTGTCATGGGTAGTCCAGTTCATCAGGTGTCTTGACTGTTAGCCATTGGCATGGCACCAATATGAAGAAGTTTCCACTCCAGTGGGGAAAATGAGAATGCACCCTAGAAACTTTAACTGCATGAGGTGAACGCCGGCGAGAGCGTGTGGACATTTGCATGATGGAAGAGTGTGCTAGCAGAGGTGTCGGCAACCCTTAGCGGAGCAGGGCGTGCTCGAATGGTTGGAGTAAACTGATGCCGGGGTTTCTGGCATAAGACAAAACTAGTCCCATGTCTATGCGAGAACTCTCCTACCCCAACGATCAATCCTCTTGTGACCTTGATTGACTGAAGCGTCAGGCTTAACGATATTAAGTTTTACCGCTGACTTTACTCTTACATTGCATGAACTTTTGCCAATAAGTTTGTAGGTGTTCAAGGTGGTCGCCCTGTTGTGATTTATCTTCCTAGGGGAGCCCCTGTTACAGTAAATCGTTAAGGGACCCCCTCACTTAACTGCTCTAGTGATTAATCATCTTCGATCTTCAGGACTGCCCTTGTGTGAATCCAGGTAACCTTGTCTAGAACTAGCAGTGTAGGGTGGAATGTGCAATGGCGCCGTACCGAACTTCGCGCCAGAATAGAATCCAATGTGGATTGAGACCTGGACCTTAACAAACATTCCAGCAACATGTTTCCTGCGACAGTTTTTGCGCATGTTTATGATATTGAATGGGACGGTCACAAGTTGCTTTCAGCGGCCACCCTAATGCAGTTACCTATTGAATGCCTTCATCTCAAGATTACGGACCCTCGTGCCGTGGCGCTCTCATTTTTCCAAGATTCTACGCTTGTCCACAAGATGATCCCTTCTCTGCCAGAAGGGGTCCCTTTTCTATCAGTTCTCATGTGGGTTCGTCGCACGTCACGTCGTCCAGATAGTATCCAGGTCGATCGAGAAAGGAAAGCAGCACCCCAACAACTGGAACAACTGGCAGCAGCAGGTGTTCCGAATACAGATCACTACAGCAGTGGTGGAATGGATGAAAGTGCAGCAGGAAGCATACCTGCAGGTGATAAGCGATCAGCAAGCATTAAAGACTCAAATGGCAGCATGGGAAAAGGCCGTTGAAGGAGGGTCTAGTATTGATGCTGGGAATGGTGTACTGATCGTCAAGGCCTCGCCCCCACTCCCGCTCATCCATACCAAGCCCGAGAATTTCGGCATGGAATTGGCTACGAGAGCAGGAGAGGACCAAGGCAGTGCGTACCTGAGCCCAGTTGGTATACAGATGTTGGAAAGCCTAAAAGGTAATAGCTACAGCTATACCTGCCCATTCTCAAGAGCATCTGCAAGCTCCCTGTCTGTTCCCCCCTCGATCGCTCGCAGTCACTTCAGCAGCTCCACGATTGGGCCAACTGATAGCCATCAAGTGAAGAAAAAAACATCCGAACCAAAGGGTATTACAGCTCCTGATACGCATAACCGTACCCCTTGTCCGAGCCCTGCCCCTATCATTCCTCCTGCAACACCATCAGTTGCAACTCCCATACCTGCCATAGAGGCCACAAGACCCACACCTCTATCAGTTCCTCTACCCATCCTTGATCCCTCTCCTACCGCAATCTTCCATCTGCTATGCGCTGCGTCACCCGGGTTCTTTGAACATCTACGGCGCCAGCCAGAGTGAGGACCTGAGGCTCCGTCTCAGGGGACCCCTATCCCCGGACTGGGAACACCTGCTGGTGGGGTTCCTTGGCCACTGGTCATTCTCTTGGCCCTCTCGAAACCAATTCTTCCTCCCAGTCTCCCCACTATCACAAGTGGCGGTTCAGACAGCCTAGACGAGTTCTGTCTGTCCAGCTGTAAGTGGCAAGAAGCCCAGATAGGGTGGATTCATTACCACTCCCATGCATGTAGGAAGGGACCATGGACCCCGGTAAAGCATAGAAGAGGGCAGAAGAATGGAGATGGACGACCAACATGTAGGTATTGTGGGTCCTGCAGGGACGCTAGTCCCCCGATGCAACCCCTGAGTTGTCCAGAGCTGCAGACATTTCTGCGGATAACACAGGTAGCACCTAACGGCACTCCAGAGAGTGGGTGGCGCCCTGTTCCACCGTGGGCATCAGTACCATCAGGGGCTAACCCCCAGGAAGATACGAACTGGGATGGTGAGGAGGAACAGTTTAATGGGTATGATAACCTATGGGAATCTCAAGGCAGAAACGCCGGAGGTTGTGGCACGAGAAATGCACCACCTGGAGGTGGTAGAGCCAGAGCTGGTGGAGATCCCGGGGACTTTGGAGACAACAGCTCTGGTAATGATGATGGTGGCGATTTACTGCCTGATTTGACCCCCTTTCCTGGTGCTCATAAGGTTGAGTGGAGCAACAACAAGAAATGACAGTGGGACCACTAGGCCAAGAGGCTAGCGAGAGCCCTAAGGGGTACCAGTTCAGCTTCCAGGCCTATACCGAGATACTGGCAGAATGAGCCGGAGAGGCCACTTGGTATCCCTCTGTTCAAGGGTAAAGTTATAGAACCCGCGAGCCTCGGGACCTTGGTAGAGGTCTAATTAGAATACTTTGCAGATTGCAAGTCAACCGATATGGATAAGGTAAACTTGGTAATCCCCCTTCTTAAGCACTCAGCCCAGGCATGGTATCTGGGGTTGCAGGGGCACATTAACAAGGAAGCGGCCAAGCATACTGGCATTCCAGTCAAGGACAGCAACCACTTGTGGACATGGAAAGGGTTCCACAAATGACTAGAATAAAGTTTCGGCGAGGACCAGGGTGCGCGAGACTGATCTCTTCTTGAGTAGTGAAACCTTGTGGTGGAGCCACATCACCTTAATAAGTACCTGGACAAGATAGCTGACCACATGTATTACCTTAGCTATACAGATCCAGTCCAGGTACAAGACAAGTTTCAATCAGGCATTGCTCAGGAGGTTCTGGATGTGTGGGTACTGAAGGAGTGCCATCTGACCGACCTGAACGAGTACCTTGATCTTCTATGGAAGGTCGAGCAGACACTGGAAGACAACAACCAGTTTAGGAACCATGTCATCAACCCCGCCCCATGCTCTGTGCCCTCAGATAAGGGGATAGACACTAGATGTCAGGCAGATTCAAGAAGAAGGAGAAAGGTTCAGGCAGACAGAACCAGAGGTCTACCAAACCTACTAATTTCAAGGCGGGGAAAAAGGCAGGGCCGGCGACGTCTGAGTAGGCAATGGTGCATAAGGAAATCCCGCCGACTTTGACTGAATATCGGGGAAAGCACAACCAGTGCAGCAGGTGTGGACAAACCGCGCACTTCTGGAGAAACTATACCATGGGATGCCGGGTTGTTACTTCATCCAACCAGGCTCATGGGTTGAAACAGCAGTCCCGGTAAGCATGCCGTCGGGTATGGAAAACCGGTTCGAGAGGATTGAAGCGCCACCTCTGGCTTCCTCATCAAAGATACTCAAAGTCTGCTTGGCATCACCTCAGATCATGGGGGTTGATACAGAGGGCTCAGAATGGGTAGAAACCTATTCTGTAAAAGGTATTACCTTGCTAACCCGCATCCATAGACCCACGAGGGGTGGACGGAAGAACCTAGGAGGTGGTTCTCAGATGGGCAAGTACCTCTTTACTGCCTGGATGAACATAATACTGGCTGCACCTAGGGGGTATTGGAAGGTGGATGTTTTGGGCGGCATGCCATGGACTGGGTTATCTTTCCTTTTGTTGGGTTTCTGGTATTTCCTGTATTCTAGTTATAAGTATTTCTTGTAGGATTTCCTTAGGTGGATGAGCGGGTGAAGGGACACTGTTTTGATTGAGGCTAGATGAGGTCTTCCTAGAGGAGACTTACGACATTGGGGAAGTTCTATGTTACTTCACTTGGAACCAGTCTAATGGCGGACCTCTACCAATCTCGAGAATTTGTTATCTTTACTATAAAGGGAATTGGCTAAGGCAGGACTTGGTCAAGTAAAGCCTTATTTCCATGTTTACCTGAAGAGGGTTTAGTACCCGAAATGATGCTGGTGTGATAGTAAACACCCTAGCAATTGTGGTACAGCACACTCCAATCCTCCAAAGTTTGCCAACCTGCTTTGGGCGTGCTTATGTGGAAAGGCAGGATGCCGCAAATTAGTAAGACAAGATGACTAAGCCCCTAGGAGAAGCAAAGAGGCGGATATGTATCCGCTTGCCTTGTCACACCGAGTATATTCACCAGTGTGTGAAGTTAGACTGGAAGATCAGAGCATGACAAGTAAGAGCAGAAGTGCTCTGTTTGCTGGATAGCGGAGCTACTGGGCCAGTGCTTAGTAGCCGATGGGTCAAACAGACCCAGGCACCGTGTGTACGGTGAAAGGTACGGATGCCGATAAGCGATACAAGTGGGAATCACATTCCTGGGTAAGGTCTGCACTATACCAAGTCATCGTAAATGAGAATAGGTGACCACCACAATCAGATGCACTTTGAGCTTGCAGACATGCCCGAAACAAAGTTGGATGGGCACATACCTGTAACGGGCAGGGTCCGTGCGCGACAGTGTTCAGGTAGTCCAAGGCCTACCACAGGGGACTAGGCGAGGTTCTGGGGCGGAGGTACTTGTAGGACGTAGTGGCACTGGGGTTCAGGGGTTCGGGGACGAGGGTTCAGGAGTCCGGGGTCAGGGTTCACAGGTTCAGATGACGCGAAGTTAAGAGAGTTGCAAATCCTAAGTACAGGTGTAGGTAGGAAATTACCAGGTTGCGTAAAGAAAGTAAAATAAGAGGGGCACACCCTCCTTATATATACAAAAGAAATCCTTCTGATCACTAATTCCCGTTGCCCTAAGCCCTAAACCTTGTCCTCTGTACAGCCGCGACCTCGGCTGTATGCAACCAAGAACCCCAAGTTCTGTGCAACCCTCGGACCGGGTGGCCGTGACAATACATATGTCATGGCTGAGGGAGCATAACCTAGACATAGGTTGGAAAATGGTATCACTAACCTGGAGCTCCGATTGCTGCAAGGCTAACCACCTAGCAGAGCAGGGGCAGTTAGTGTTCATGACGGATAAAGAACTGATAGGTGAAGACCCTAGGAATTGTACAATTCTACGATGAAGCAGGTGCTGACATTACGGTCAAGCGGCTGTCCCAATATAAAGACTACAGCGATATCTTCAGTCACGAATGGATTGAGGCATTACTGGAGCACTCGAAGTATTACTATACAATCGAGTTGCGGCCCAGAGCTCAACCTCCATTTTCGCATATTCGTCCATTATCAGAAAAGAACCTTAAAGCACTCCCTGAATATCTCCAGGAGATGCTTCGCACAGGAAAGCTACCACGATCCAGTTCCTTTGTAGCAGCCCATACCCTCTTCCTGCCAAAGTCAGTTGGGACACTAACGTTGCTGATAGATTACCGAGGGCTAATTAAAATCATGGTTAAGAGTTACTACCTTCTACCGTTGATGAAGGAACTCTGAGATCGACTTGGGAAAGCCGTTTTGTTCACTGAGTTGGACCTGAAGGACAGCGATTACCTTCTCAGGGTGACGCAAGATTAGGAATGGAAGACTGCCTTCTGGCGCAGATATGGACTGTATGAATAAATGGTCATGCCATTTAGGTTATATAACGCTCCGGCCACTTTCCAGAGCATGACAAACGAGGTCTTTCATGATCCCTTGGATGAAGGAGTTATTGCATACATGATTGACATCCTGATCTACTTGGAAACCATGGAAGAACATGTAGTGCTCATGAGACGTGTGATGGAGAAGTTGCGGAAAGCATGGTTATGCATAAGCATGAAGAAGTCCAGTTTCCACCAACGGGAAGTTGAATTCTGCTGATCCAAGATCTCTGATATGGGAATCTGTATGATGTCGGGAAAGGTGCAAACAATTGGTGATTGGGTACCTCCGACATGCATTGTCGACATTTAAAGCTTGACAGGCTTTGCCAACTTTTACCGTCAGTTCATAGAATGTTTCATTAAGATAGTGAAACCTCTAACAGATCTGACAAAGAAGGATGTCCGATGGGAATGGACACCTGCTTGCCAGCAGGCCTTCAATCCATTGAAGGAAGTGTTTACATCCAAACCTATGCTACCACATTTTGACCCTAAATGGCCCACTTGGCTGGAAACTGCCGCCAGTGACTTTGCCTTAGGGGCTGTCCTCTCCCAGTTCTGTGAGGACCAGAGGTGGTATCTGGTAGCCTATCATAGTCAGAAATTTGACCCAGCAGACATTAATTATGACATCCGTGATAAGGAGATGACTGCTATAGTAGCAGCATTCAAGGTATGGGACGTTCTGCTGTGCACGGTAATGGACCAATTCATGATGTATATAGATCATAAGAATTTGGAATACTTTGATAGTACCCAGGTTCTCAACCGCAGGCAGCACTACGGAGCTGAGTTCCTGCAACCATTTAACTTCATGGTGGTTTACCACGAAGAACAGTTGAATGAGAAGGCCGAGGCTTTGTCACTGCTTAGGGACTACGGCAGTGAAGCGTGGAGTGATTTTCCACCACTGTTATTTTTTGGCTCTGGACAGTGGGTCGGGGGCCAGGAATGGGACATCTTGCAACCACATATGTTGCAAGTATCTCAAGGATTCCCACTCCAACCTGCCTTTTTGGATCAACCGCAAGTAGTAATACAACAGGACTAGGAATACTTATGAATGCTGGAGTCAACGACTGCCGGTGACAAAGAGGTTGAGGGACACTTTATGATGGAAAAGGGCTTACTCCAGTACCCGAACAGGTGGTATGTTCCCAATGGTGAGAGGCTGAAGCAACCGATTTGGGAAGCCACACTTGACTCTCGAATTGTGGGACACTTCAGGACTTACAAAACCATGGGCCGGGTTAGGGCTAATTTGTATTGATCTAAGATGGACAAGCACATCACAGACTACGTGTGAACATGTGTTGCGTGCCAATGGAACAAGTCCATCAGGCACAGGGGGTTTAGTCTGCTAGAATCTATTGGCGTTCTAATGCCGCCTTGGACAGCAATCTCAATAGACTTCATTGTAGCGCTGCAAGAATCAGCAGGATATACCAAAACCTGGGTCATCGTGGACACATTTTCGAAAATGTCATACTTCATACTCCTGACCACCATGGTACCGATCCAGGAGCTTGCCTTGATATTCCCGAAAGAAATATGCCACCTTCATGGACTCCCCGAGTTGATTATCTCGCACAGAGACAGCCAGTTGACATCCAAGTTCTAGATAAGTCTGATGTACTTGTTTCAAGTGAAAGTAAATGTTTAGACTGGGTTCTACCCCAGGACTGATGGGCAAACTGAGAGGGTTAATCAGATGCGGGAGCAGTACTTGGGTAGCTATTTTCATAGGAACAGGATGACTGGGGTTCACTACTGCCACTTACGGAATACGAGTATAATAACTCGATATCAGAATCCACCCAGGTGTCGCCGTTCGAGATTTGCTACGGATTTAATTCACTGACGAACTGGTCCGGTGTAGTGTCTGGTAATCCAGGAATACATCTTAGTAGTATGCTCTTGGTTAAGGAATGGAAAGGAGTCTGGCAAGAGATGCGAGAAATGCTTCGATGGGCACATGGCTGGCAACAGAAATGGCATAACCAGAAGTGGTTGCCATCACTGGACGACGTCACCTTGCAGGGTGTGGCTGCTGGACAGGCTAATAAATGGGACCGCGGGAAGTTAAACGGAAAGAACATCCGTTCTAAGTATCCCATGCAGAAGGTTGACTACAGGATGTTTGGCCACTACTTGGTCAAACTTCGCGTAGGTCCGCGAGCATACGAACTGCAATTGCCCTGTCGATAGAGCATCCACTTAGTTTTCATTGTCACATTACTAGAACCATATCACAACGATCTGGGATCGACCGGAGTCAAGGAAATCCCTACCCCAGGTCGTGTGGACAGTAAGCCAGGTTCCGTTATCAAAGCTGAATTGGACGGTCGATAGTACGGAGGAGCAAAGGTGAAGTTCCCCTTGCCCTTGGTCTAGTACCTGGTTTCCTAGGCAGGCTATGGAGCTGAGGAGAACTCGTGGGAGTGCTATGAGATGTTAGAAGGGCCAGGCTTATAGGCCATTCTGGATTTCCACCAACGATATCCGTCAAAGCCCAGGGACTATAAGGTCTTGCGGGAATCAAATCAAGAAAATAAGAGATGACGTTAAGGGTCTGGGATGGACTGTAGAGAACAGGGGAGTGTTGTAATGACCTAGCAAACATGAGCTATGGCAGCCGCAACCTACAGCCATGGAGGCAGACATAAGGCGAACTGGTAGAGACTGGCAGGCGAGTAAGTACTGGACCTAAGAAGAGCCAATGGCCCGGGCTCCATGAGGAACAGTAATTAGCTAGCCAGGTACTCTGGTACTTGGCTACACCCAGGAGCGTTGTCAGTGTACTTAGGGACCTTAGAAGAGGCAGTTATCCCACCAGACCAGGTAACTGGAAAAGGTCAGAAATGTCTATCTCCAGTGACGGAATAGACAGAGTAACTGGGTAAAGACATCTTGTCCATCAGGCAAGGTTACCCTACCCTGTGGACCAGGTCACCCTGCTATGGGGCGCGGGTTACACTCCTTAGAGTCCTGAGATGCATGACCGGTCAATACGAAGTCCCTCAGTTACTTCAGGGAAAATGACAGGAATGTTTGTCAAGCAAAACCACGTGCAATGCTGGAATCTGTGATTCCATGTGATGGTATTGGGCAAGCTATATAGCTCCAAAGAAGCTCTAAGTTGAAGATATTATTTCCATCCTGCCCCTTCGGCCCCGCATGGAGGCTCAGACATTATGCGCAAGCGGGTATGCATTTGAGCGCAGTATAGCAAAGATGGGTCTTTGCCGACCTGCTCGCTACACCGTATAGGTCCCTACGGTCCGGTCGACTGCACGCTGTTCACAGGATAAACAAGGCGGCATGGGGTGGAAGGTGGACTACCGGCTCCCAGTTGTTTGGGGTAAAACGGACCAAAACTGGCAGAGTTAACAGAGGTTAACCGTGGGGCTCCAGGAGGTAGTCCCAGGTGGTGCAGGGGTGACTGGGAGAGTTCTACATCCACCAAGCCCGAATGTGCCCCCAATGCCATAGGCTCTGAAAGGGAAGTGCAGAGACACTAAAGGTATGATTCCTATCCCAGCTATGGTGGATCCAAGCGAGTGGTCATGGGTAGTGCCCATTTGATCACTCTCAGACTACCATATACTGCAGAAGACACTGGAAGTCCGAGACTAGTACATAGTCGATAGATAAATCCCTCAGTGTAGCGTTCAGGGTCAAGTAGAGATCATTGCACATGGGGAGGGTGTTATAGATAGTCCAGTTCATCAGGTGTCTTCACTGTTAGCCCCTTGCAAGGCACTGATATGCAGAGATTTTCACTCCACTGGGGAAAATCGGAAGGTACCACAGAAACGATAACTACATGGGGTGAACGGCGACTAGAGTGTGTCGATATTTGCATACCAGGAGGGTGTGCTAGAAGATGTGTCGACCACCCTTAGCAGAAAACGGTGTGCTCTAATAGTTAGAGTAAACTGATGGCGGAGCTTCGGGCATAAGATGAAACTACTCGAATATCTATCTGAGAACTCTCCTACACCAACCATCAAACCTCTCCAGATCTTAACTGAGTGAAGCGTTAGGCTTAATGATATTAAGTTTTACCACTTACTTTACTCTTACATTTTGTGAAGTTTTGGCAATCAGTTAGCAGTTGTTTGGTGTGGTCGCATTCTAGTGATCCATCTTCCTAGGGGAGCCCCCATTACGCCAGTGGGGAACAGTGAAGACGGCTGATGAGCCAGACCATCTGTAGAACACTTCCCTCATGCATTCATCTCTATGCAACTATCGAAGCAACGATAAGCAATTTATCTATTTACTACTTATGACTCTCCAGGCTCCGGTGTCTTCCGCAGGATATGCTAGTCCTGTGGCAACCCAAGGGGCGCTACCTATGACCACGATCTCCGATCCATGTAAACTGCAGTAGGAATCACGCTTTTGGTGCCCTTACACTCGTCTTACAAAGCACAGGGGATTTGGACCATCTTTGGGCTTGATAGGTGGAGAACCAGCTGAGTTGCCGCAGCACCACCCATGACTCCCCTTGTGACCCCTACCGTTAACTACCATCAATTTCATAGACTTTGGTCTGCTTTATTATGCACAACTTGGAGGGGGTATTGCATCTTTTATGCTAACATAGATTGTATATCATGTGAACAGCTTAGGGTCAACTGGACAGCAGCGACACACATAGCGTTTTAGGCAAGTCTACAAGGGTTCCTGTTTCCTAGGTGGTGCACAACCACACAACTGTTTGCGCAAGACATCCAGGCCCTAAGGGGGGGCTGGAGAGGTATGATGGGAATAATGTGTCCGATTTGCAGCTTCCTCGAAGCTGCGTGGCTCAACCAACCGCATCCCGCAGAAGTCCTAATTCGAGTGTTCCGCTAAGCATCATATGAGAAATGTTCTGGTCCTCTCCCTAAACACCCTGTGCGACCTCGTACTGCTCGGTTTGGTCACTCAGCTTCCTAGACAAGGTAACCTGCATTGTAAGGCAGGCTAACGGTAATCCCTCCGTAGGCTAACCTACTCCTGTGTTCACAGTTACTTTACTCTGTTACCCTGTTTATTCCAATGGCTGTTATAGACTGCTCTCTATTTTGCCAGCCCAGTTATCAAGCTACCATGGCAACTTGTCCTCGGCCAATCCTGGAGTATGATAACACCTCCACGGGGTGTTCGCCTCACCATTCATGATGGAACACAGTCTATTCTGCTTCTATAGGTCCAACCCTTCCTTGCCTTCCTGTTCCTACCAGGTTGACTCAGGGCTGCCTGCATCAGTGTAGGTTCAGTCTGCCACAGCTCATATATGCTGGGTCATTACAACACTCCCCTCTTCTCTACTGTGAATCTCAGACCTTTAACAGCATTTCTTCTTTCCATGTCTCAATTCCTTCACGACCCTATGGTTCCTGGGCTTGAAAGAATACCTTGAGTAGAAATCCAGAATGGCCTGTAAGCCTGTCTCCTCAGTTATCTCATAGGGCTCCCACAAGTTCTCCACAGCTGTATAGCCTTCTATGAAACCAGGTGCTGTACGAGGTGCCACTGCAATTGCACCTTTGATCCACCCAACTATAGACTGTCCACTACAGCTTTCATAACGTAACTTGGCTCAATGGCTATGAGCTCCAGGGTAGTGATATCCTTGATCCGTGCTGTCCCTGGATCCTGGCAATATAGCTATGGCAATAGGATATTGAAAACTGGCTACAAGCTCTATCTTGGGGGTGATTGGAGCTCCTATGCCAGGGTACGCATGTGATCTTTGATAAAGAAGGGGGCAAAGATCTGGTGGTCCAGCTTCTCCAATGGGGGTACTTGGTGCAGATGTTCTTTTAGTTCAACTTCATACCATCTTCTTTCTTAGCCCACCCATATGCCATATCCTTCCAGGTAATATAGTCCACGCATATAATAGGGGCTCCTCTAGGAAGATGGATCCCAAGGGTGCGACCGCACTGAACAACTTCAAACTTATTGCCACAAGTTTACACAAGGTAACAGTAAAGTAAGCAGTAAAACTTAATATCATTAAGCCTGATGCTTCACTCAATTAAGGTCTCAAGGGGATTGATTGGTGTAGTAGGAGAGTTCTCGCATAGATTTCAACTAGTTTTATCTTATGCCAGAAACTCCCGTAACAGATTACTCCAACCATTCAAGCATACCCTTCTCCGCTAAGGGTAGTCCGACACGTCTCCTGGCACACCCTTCGGGCATCCCAGTGTTGACACACCCTAGTTGGCGTTTACCTCATACAGGTATCGCTTCTGCCATACATTCCCCATTTGCACACCACAGTGAAGACCTCTTTGTATCTGTGCCTTGCCAGTGGCTAACAGTTAAGGCACCTGATGAACTGGGCTATCTATGACACCGTTCCCATATGCAGTGATCTGTACTTGACCCCGGAAGCTACTGTGCGCAGTTTATCTATCTACTATTTACGAGTCTCTGGCTTCCAGTGTCCCCCATAGTATATAGGGGTCCGCGAGTGATCCAATGGGCGTTACCCATGACCACCCCCTTGGACCCACCTTACCTGTGGTAGGGATTATGCTTTTAGTGTCTCTACACTTTCCATTCAATGCCTATGGCATTGGGGGCATATTCGGGCTTGGCGTGTGTAAAACTCTCCCTCCCGCCCCTGTACCACCCAGGACTACCTTCAGGACCCACATGGTTAACTCCTATTTACTCTGCCAGTTTTGGTCCATTTTGCTCTGCACAACTTGGAGGAGGTACCCACCGTCCACCCTATGCCCTCTTATATACCCTGCAAACAGCTTACAGTCAACTGGACAGCAGCGACATATATGGTGTTGCAAGCAGCTCTCCAAAGACTGGTCTTTGTTAGACTGCGCCCAATTCCACACCCATTTGCCCATGACATCCAGGCCTCAAGGCGGGGCTGGATGGGCATGATAGGAATAATGTCTCCAATTTACAGCTTCTTCGGAGCTGCCTGGCTCGCCCAGTAGCATCCCCCGGAACCCCATATTCCAGCCTTATACGTGGCTTAGTGTGACAAACATTCCGGTCATTTTTCCTGAAGTGTGTGGGGGACTTCATATTGACAGGTAGGGAAACTCAGGGCTTGAAGCGGGGTAACCTGAGCCCCATGGCAGGGTGACCTGGTCCTGAGAGCAGGGTAACCTTTCCTGGCAGACAAGATGTCTTTATCCGGTTAGCCCATCTATTGCGTCGCCGGGAATAGACATTCCTGACCTTTCCCCTGCTACCCGGCCTAGCCAAGTACTGACTCCTCAACGGTCCTTAAGTACACTGACATCAACCATGGATGTAACGAGATACCTAAGTACCTTTCCTGCTATTTCTGTTGATCTTAGAGCCTGGACCAGCGGGTCTCCGCAGGTCAAGTTTTTATTTGCCTGCCTGTTTCCACTAGTTTGTCTCCTGGTAATCTGAATTGGTGTAGGTTCTGGCGGCTATAGCTCATGTATGCTGGGTCGTTACATCACTCCCCTCATCTCTACAGTCTGTCCCAGACCTTTAACGTCATCTCTTATTTCTACAACTCGATTCCCCCAAGACCCTATGGTCCCCGAGCCTGGACGGATATCTCTGGTAAAAATCCAGAATGGCCTGTAAGCCTGCCACTTCTAGGATCTCATAGGACTCCCACGAGTACTCCTCTGCTCCATAGCCTTCCCATGAAACCAGGTACTAGATGAGGCGTGAGGGGAACTTCCCCTTGGCTCCACAGTACTAATGACTGTCCAACACAGCTTTGAGAAAGCAACTTGGCTCGCTGTCTAACAAGTTCCAGGATAGGGATCTCCTGGACCCTCCCCGATCCAGGATCCTCATGATTTGGTTCCAGCAACGGGACATTGAAAACCCAGTGGATGCTCTATCTGGTGGGCACGGGGGGTTGGTATACTTGCGTACCCATCAGACGTTTGACCATGAAGGGGCCAAACACCCCCTGGTCCAGCATCTCCAGCGCATACTTAGCATGGATGTTTTTTTGGTTAAACATCATGCGGTCTTCTTTCTTAGCCCGCCCAGAGGCCAGATCCTCAAAGGTGACATAGTCCCGTGATGGCAGCCTTTTCTGATCATGACATTTCTGTTGGCACTGCTGTGCCCATTGAATCGTTTCTCAAATCTCTTGCCAGGTTCCTTCCTATTCCTTAACCAAGAGCTCACTACCAGAATGTATCCCTTGATCATCAGACACTACGCCTGTCCAGTCTGTCCATTGATTAAACTGGTAGTTAATCGTGAACAGTTACAGACTGGTGGATTCTGAGGTTGTGGTAATGTACACATAGTCCGCAAGAGCCAGTAGCGAAACGCAGTCATCTTGTTACTAAGAGCAGTGGCTACATAAGTACTGCCCTAGTGTCTGATTAACCCTCTCAGTTTGCTCACCGGTTTCGGGGTGGAACCAAGTCAAAACATTTGATTTTCCTTGCAACAGGTGCCTTAGACTCATCCAGAACTTGGATGTGAATCGGCTATCTCAGTCAGAGATGATTGACTCTGGGAGTCCATGAAGGCGCCATACTTTCTTCAGGAAAATCAAGCCAAGCTCCTTGATTGGTACCTTGGTGGTCAGGGGTATGAAGTGTGCTATTTTTGAAAACCTGTCCACAATGACCTAGATTTTCGTATACTGTTCTGACTCTGGGAGCACTACAATGAAGTCCATTGAGATCGCTGTCCAAGGCCACATGGGAACATCAATAGGTTCCAGCAGACCAAACCTCTTATGCCTGATGGACTTCTTTGTTTGGCATGCATCACATGTTCGCACATAGTCTGTGATGTGCTCATCCATCTTTGGCCAATAGAAGTTAGCCCTAACTCTGCCAATAGTTTTGTCAGTCCTGAAGTGTCCTATTATTTGGGAGTCATGTTCCACCTCCATAATTGTCTGCCTTACCTTCTAACCCTTGGGAACATACCACCTGTTCTTGGACAGGAGTCAGCCCTTTTCCGTTATGAAGTGTTTGTCAACCTCTTGGTCACTGGCAGTCATTGCCTTCAGCATTCTTAAACATTCCTGGTCCTGTTGTAGTGCTACCTGCAGTTGATCCAAAAAGGAAGACTGGAGCCAGAATCCTTGGCACAGTTGCAACACCTGTGATTGCAAGATATCCCATTCCTAGCTCCCAACCCACTGTACCGGGCCAAAAAACGATTGTAGCAGAAAATCACTCCCCTCTGAAGGGCTGTACTCCCTACACCCCCACAAAGCATTGGCCTTCTCATTCAACCGCCCTTCTGGATAAACTACCGTGAAGTTAAAGGGTTGCAGGAACTCCGCCCACTGGTACTGCCTGCGGTTAAGGACCTTGGTACTATTAAAGTACTCCAAGTCCTTATGATCCGTATAGATCACCAATTGGTCCGTTACCGAGCACGGCAGATGAACCGATTCCTTAAATACTACTGCACCAGGAACAGCAGTGATCTCCTTCTCATAAACATTACAATTAATCTCGGCCGGGTGAAATTTCCGACTATGATAGGCTACCAGATGCCACCTCTTGTCCTCACACAACTAGGAGAGGACAGCCCCTAAGGCAAAGTCACCAGCATCAGTTTCCAGCCCAGTGTGCCATTTAGGATCAAAATGTGCGAGGATAGGTTTGGATGTGAAAGCTTCCTTCAGCCAATTGAAGGCCGCCTGGCAAGCGGGTGTCCATTGCCAATAGGCATCCTTCTTTGTCAAGTGTGTCAGAGGTTTGACTATCTTGCTCAAGCTCTCTATGAACTGACAATAGAAGTTGACAAAGCCCATAAAGCTTTGAACGTCGACGGCACATTACGGAGGTGCCCAATCCCTGATTATTTGCACTTTCTCCACCAATATAGATATTCCCATATCAGAGATCTTATATCCGCGGAATTGAACTTCTCGTTAGAGGAAACCGGACCTCTTCATGCTTAAGTATAGTCTTGCTTTCTGCAACTTCTCCATAACGCATCTCACAAGCGGTACATGTTCCTCTATGATCTTGCAGTAGATCAGGATGTTATCCATATACTCAATGACTACTTCATCTAAGAGATCACCAAAGACCTCCTTGATCATGCTCTGGAAAGTTGCCCGGGTATTACATAATGTAATGACCCAGCCTACATGAGCTATAGCAGCTGGAACCTATACCCATAGAAGCACCCCAGAGGCAAACTGGTAGGAACTGGCAGGCAGGGAAGACCTTGACCTACGGAGACCTGATAGCCCGGGCTCCAAGACCAACAGAAATAGCTTGCAAGGGTGGCTAGATATGTGGAGACACCCAGCAGCGGTGTCAGCGTACTAAGGTACCTCTGAAGGAGCAGTTACTCAGCCAGGCGGGGTAACTGGGGAAAGGTCTATCTCCAGAAAGGGAATAGACAGGGTAACAGACAGGGTAACAGGTTAAAGTCCCCTCGTCCAGCGGGCACGGTTACCCTGCCTTCTGGATCAGGTTCCCCTGCCAAAGGTTCTGAGTTACCCTACCTTTCAATGCGAGGTCCCTCGGAGAGTTTGGAAAAATTGACTGGAATGTTTGTCACGCAAAGCTGCGCACAATCCTGGAATCTGGGGTTCTGAGAGATGCTATTGGGCGAGCTATGCAGCTCCGAAGAGGCTGTAAATTGGAGATATTATTCCTATCATGCCCCTCCGGCCCCGCCTTGAGGCCCGGACGTCATGGGCAAACGGGTGTGTAGTTGTGTGCAGTCTGGCAAAGAGGGTCTTTGCCGACCTGCTTGCAACACGGTATACGTCGCTGGTGTCCAGTCGACCGCAAGCTGTTCGCAGGATATACAAGTGGGCATAGGGTGGAAGGTGAAGTACCTCCTCCAAGTTGTTCAGAGTAAAATGGACCAAAACAGATGGAGTTAACGGGAGTTAAGTGTGGCGGTCCCGAAGGTAGTCCTGGGTGGTGCCGGGGCAATCGGGACAGTTTTACACCTATTGAGTCCGAACGGGCCCCCAACACCATAGGCTCTGAAAGGGAGGTGCAGGGACACTAAACACATAATTCCTACCACAGGTAAGGTGGAGCCGAGGTGGTAGTCATGGGTAGCACCCATTGGATCACTCGCAGACCACTGCATACTGCAGAACACACCGGAAGCGCGAGCCACGTAAATAGTGGATACATAAACCGCTCACAGTAGCTTCCGCGGTCAAGTAGGGACTAATGGATATGTGAAGGGTGTCATAGGTAGTCCTGTTCATGTGGTGTCTTGACTGTTGGCCACTTGCAAGGCACCGATGCGAAGATGTTTTCACTCCGCCGGCAAAATTGAGAATCCGCTGCAGAACTGCTACTCATCTAAGTTGAACACCTCCCACATTGTGTCGAGACTTTCATACCTGAAGGGGGGTGCTAGGCGATGTGTCGGACGACCCTTAGCGGAGAAGGGTGTGCTCGAATAGTTGCAGTAAACTGACAGGGGAGTTTCTGGTATAAGATAAAACTACTTGAACGTCTATGCGAGAACTCTCCTGCTCCAACAATCAATCCTCTCGAGACCTTAATTGAGTGAAGCGTCAGGCTTAACGACATTAAGTTTTACCACTTGCTTTACTCTTACATTGTGTGAATATTGGACGATAAGTTTGAAGTTGTTCGATGTAGTCGCACCCTTGGGATCCATCTTCCTAGGGGAGCCCCTGTTACAGTATATCGTTAAGCCACCTCCTCGCTTCACTCCTCTCGTAATTAATTGTTTTTTGACCTTCAGCACTGACCTTGTGTGAATACAGGTAGCCTTGTTTAGAACAAGTAGCTCAGCGTGGAAAGTGCAATGGCCACTACTGAACTTCGAGCCAGAATGCAATCCAACTCGGATTGAGACCTTGATCTTGACCAACATGATGCCAACACGTTTCGCGCGTCAGTCTTTCATGATGTTCCCGCTGTTGAATGGGACGGTCACCAGTTGCTTTTAGAGGCTGCCCCTATTCAGTTACCTATTGACTGCCTTGATGTCATGATTACAGACCCTCAGGCTGTGGGGCTCTCATTGTTCCAAGACCCTGCTCTTGTCCACAATATGACCTCTGCCCTGCCGGAAGGGGTCGCCTTTAGTGAGTTCTCCCACAAGGTTGTCGAACCTTATATCGTCCAGGAGGTAGCCAAGTCGATTGACGAAGCAAAGCAGGGCCTGAGGAACTGGAATACTGAACAACAGGGGGTGTTCCGGAAACAGATCAGCACGGTAGTGGTGGAATGGATGAAAGTGCAGCAGGAGGCATAACTGCGGATGATAAGGGATCAGCGTGCACTAAAGACTCGGATGGCCATACTGGAAAAGGCATTTGAAGGAGAGTATAGTATTGATGTTGAGAATGGTGTACTGATGTTAGAGGCCGCACCTGCACTGCTGCTCGTCCATACAAAGCCTGAGAATTTCGGCATGGAATTGGCCATGAGGACCAGAGATGACCAATGGAGGGGGTACCTGAGCCCAGTCAGTATACACATGTTGGAGAGCCTGAAGGGTGATGGCTACAGGTATTCCTCCTCCTACTCACAAGAATCTACAGGCTCCTTGCCAGTCCCTCCCTCGATCGCTTGCAACCATTTGGGCAGCCCCACGGTCTGGCCAATGGATAGACGTCGAGTGAGGAAAAGGAGGTCCAAACCAAAGTGCATGATGGCCCCTGACACGCCAGACCCCACTCCTTGTCCGACCCCCGCTCCAGTTGTCCCCCTGGGGACACCTTCTGTTGCATCTCCCATACTGCCTATAGCCGCCCCAAGACCCACTCCTATTCCAGTCCCTCTACCTGTCCCTCCACCAGTTCCTGATACGTTTTCTACTGTGTCTTTCCCACCAGCAGCAGTCGCGACCCCAGGGTTCTGGCCGCTGCGGGCGGCGGCACCTGGGTTCTAGGGCCAGGTATAACGGCACCAAGCGCGAGCACCTGGGGCTCCATCACGGGGGACTCCAATCCGTGGACCAGGGACACCTGCTCACTCCACTCCATGGGCACCCGTGATACCCTCCGCCCCCACGAAACTGACTCTTCCGTCCGGTCTTGCAACTATCACGAGTGGGGACATGCACAGCCCTGACGTGTTCTGTCTGTCGGGCTTTAAATTGGAAGAAACTCAGATGGGATAGAATTATTACCACGCCTATGGGTGTAGGAATGGACCACAGACCCTGGTGAGGCATAGAGGAAGGCAGAAGGAGGGTGATGGATGACCAACGTGTGGGTACTGTGGGTCGTGGAGGCATGCTGGCCCCCTGATGCAACCCCTGAGTTGTCCAGAGTTGAAGTCATCTCTGCGGATAACACAGGCGGTGCCTAACCCAACTGCTAAGAGTGGGCGACGCCCTGCTCCCCCACCGGCACAAGGACCATCAGGGGCTCATCGCCCAGAGGATGGTAATCAGGATGGCCAGGGGGAACAGTTTGTTGGGTATGATAAACCCTGGGAATCCCAAGACGGGAACACCGGTGGTAATGGTGATGGAAATGCACCTCCAGGAGGTGGTATGGCGGGAGCAGGTGGAGATACAGGGGATTCTGACCATGACAGCCCCGATGATGATGACGGATATTTTCTTTATGATTTGACCCCCTTCCTCGGTGCACACACGAATGACTGAAGCAACGAGAAGAAACGACGTTAGGACCGCTGGGCCAAGAGGCTAGCGAGAGCCATGAGGGGTTCCAGTTCGGCTTCTAGGCCTATACTGAGACAACGGCAAAAGAAGCTGGAAAAGGTGAGTGGTATCCCAGCATTCAAAGGCAGAGTTACGGAACTTGCGAGCTCGTTAACCTTGATAGAGGTCAAATTTGAATACTTTGCAGATTGCAAGTGGACCGATATGGACAAGGTAAACTTGGCGATCCCCCTTCTTGAAGACTCACCCCGGGCGTGGTATCTGGGGTTGCATGGGCAAATTAACAAGGAAGCTGCCAAGCAGACTGGTGTTCCTGTAAAGAACAGCAGCCCCTTACGGACAAGAAAAGAGTTCCGAGAAAAATTGGAACGAAGTTTCGGCGGAGACAAGGCGAGGCAAGATCGATCCCTTCTCGCGTGGCGAGACCTTGTGATGAAGCCACATCACACCGATAAGTACCTGGACAAGATAATTGACTATATGTACAAGCTTAGCTATGCCCATCCTGTGCAGGTACGAGACAAGGTTTGATCAGGCATCACTCAAGAGGTTCGGAATGCGTGGGCGCTTAATGAGCCACATTCGACCACCCTAAACAAGTACCTTGATCTTCTCCGGAAGGTCGGGCATACACTGGAAGACAACAAGCAGGTCAGCAACCGAGTCATCCACCCTGCCCCACGGCCCCACCCCACAGACAAGAAGGAGGATAGATCCTCGACGTCTGGCAGGTTTAGAAAGAACAAGAAATGTTTGGGCAGACTAAACCAGTGGTCTGCCAAACCTACTAATTTCAATGCTGGAAAACAGGCAACGCCAGCGACTTCTGAGTATGCGATAGTGCATAAGGAAATCCCGTCGACTTTGACCGAACATCGGAGGAAGCACAACCAGTGTACCAAATGCAGACAAACTGGACACTTCTGGAGAAAGTGTACCGTGACGTCCCCGGTCGTCAGTTCCTCCAAGCAGGGTCGTGGGTTGAAGCGGTCAGCCCTGGTAAGCGAGCCCTCAGGTATGAACAAGTCGCTAAAGGGCATTGAAGCGCCGCCTCCGGCCTCCCCGGCAAAGATATTGGAAGTCCGCCAGGCATCACCTCAGATAATGGAGGTTGATACTGATGGCTCAGAACAGGTAAGAACCCATTCTGCTTCAGGCATAACCTTGCTGACCCACATCCAGAGGCCCACGAGGGATGGATACAAGAACCTAGGAAGTGGTTCTGGGATGGGTAAGTCACCCTCTACTACCTGGACGAATATCATACTGACTGCACCCAAGGGGTGTTGGCAGGTAGATGTTTGGGGCTGTGCCAGGTGGACTGGGTGATCTGTCCTTTGTTGGGTTTCGGGTTATTTCCTTTGTTCTAGTTATAAGTATTTCTTTCAGGATTTCCTTGTCTGGAGGAACGCGTATTGGGACATTGTCTCAGTTAAGGTTGGGCGAGGTCTTGCTAGAGGAGATTCTCGACATTGGGGAAGCACAGGGTTGCTTCGTTTGGAACCGGTCCAATGGTGGGCCTCTACCCAATTCGGGAAATGGTTATCTTTAGTATAAGAAGGAATTGGTTCAGGCCAGACTTGATCAAATAAAAGAATTATTTCCAAGTTTACCTAAGTATGGTTTAGTACCCAAAATCATACTAGCGTGATAGTAAACACCCTAGCAATTGTGACACCGCATATTCCAATCCCTTAAAACATTTACAGACCTGTTGTGGCTGCTCTTGTGTCGAAAGGCAAGAGACCCCAAATTTTGTAAGACCAGATGACTAAGCCCCTAAGGCAAGCGAGAAGGCAGAAACGTGACAACTTGCCTCGTCACACCAAGTCTATCCACCTGCGGTTGAAACTAGACTAGAAGATTGAAGCGCGACAAGTAAGTGGAGAAGTGCTCTTGTTGGTGGACAGTGGAGCTACTGGGCCGGTGCTTAGTAGCCGATGGGTCAAGCAAACTCAGGCACCATGTGTGCGGCGAAAGGTACACGTGCCAATAAGCGATGCAAGCGGGAATCACATTCCTGGGTCAGGTCTGAACTACACCAAGTCATTGGTAATGAGGATAGGCGACCAGCACAATGAGATGCGCTTCGAGGTCGTGCACATGCCCGACACTAAGATGGATGGGTACCTGCCTATGTCATGGTTAAAGGACCATAACCCAGACATAGACTGGAAAACAGGATCACTAACCTGGTGGTCAGAGTTCTGCAAGGCCAACTGCCTAGCAGAGCAGGGGCAGTCATTGTTCATGGCAGATGAAGAATTGACAACCGAAGACCCGAGTAAATTGTACCTGTGGGGAATTGTGCAATTCTCCGACGAGGAGGGCGCGGATATTACGATCAAGCTACTCCCTGAGTATAAGGACTATGGGGACATTGTTAGTCAAGAGGAGATTGAGGCATTACCAGAGCACTCGAACTACGACCATACAATTGGGTTGCAGCCCGGGACTCAACCTCCATTTGGGCCTATCTATCCGTTATCGGAAAAGGAGCCTAAGGCACTCTGCAAATATCTCAATAAGATGCTCCGAACAGGAAAGCTACGGCGATGCAGTTCCTTGATAGCAGCCTCTATCCTCTTTGTGACAAAACCAGATGGCACACTAAGGTTGGTAATAGATTACCAAGGGCTGAATAAGATCACTGTTAAGAGTAAGTACCCTCTACCATTGATGAATGAACTCTGAGATCGACTCGGGAAGGGTGTTGTGCTCACTAAGTTGGACCAGAAAAATGGCTACTACCTTCTGAGGATGGCAGAAGGCGAGGAATGGAAAACAGCTTTCCGTTGCAGGTATGGACTGTATGAGTACACGGTCATGCCGTTCGGGTTATGTAATGCCCCCGCAACTTTCCAGAGCATAATAAACAAGGGCTTTCATGACCTCTTGGATGAGGGAGTCATTGTATACATGTATGACATCCTGATCTACTCTGAGACCATGGAGGAACATGTGACACAGGTGAGGCGAGTGATGGAGAAGTTGCAGAAATCTAGACTATGCGTGAGGATGAAGAAGTCCAGTTTCCACCAACAAGAAGTTGAATTCTGCAGATACAAGATCTCCGATATGGGGATCTCTAGGTTGTCAGAGAAGGTGCAGACAATAAAGGATTGGGCACCTCCGACATGAGTCGTCGACATTCAAAGCTTTATGGGCATTGCCAACTTCTACCATCGGTTCATAGAAGGTTTCAGCAAGATAGTGAAACCTCTAATGGATCTGACGAAGAAGAGTGTTCAATGGGAATAGACACCTGAATGTCAGCAAGCCTTTAATCATTTGAAGAAAGCATTTAGGTACAAACCTATCCTAGCAGATTTTGACCCTGAATGGCCAACCAGGCTGGAAACCGACGCTAGTGACTTTGCACTGGGAGCCGTCCTCTCTCAGTTCTGTGAAGATGAGAGATGGCATCCGGTGGTCTATGATAGTGGGAAGTTTCACCTAGCAGAGATTAATTATGATATTCATGATAAGGAAATGACTGCTATTGTAGCATCATTCAAGGAATGGGGTCATCTGCTGCGCTCGGTAATGGACCAATTCGTGATCTATACGGATGATAAGAACTTGGAGTACTTTAATAGTACTAAGGCCTTAACCGCAGGCAGCACCGTTTGGCTGAGTTCCTACAACCGTTTAATTTCAAGGTGGTTTACCGTAAAGGATGGTTGAATAAGAAGGCCGATGATTTGTTGCGGTGTCGGGACTACTACCCTGCAGGGGGGAGCGATTTTCCGCCACAGTCGTTTTTTCACCCCGGACAGTGAGTTGGGAGCCAGGAACGGGACATCTTGCGACCACAGGTGTTGCAAGTATGCCAAGGGTTTGGGCTCCAGTCTTCCTTTTTGAGTCAACTAAAGGAAGCAATAGAACAGGATCAAGAATACTTGAGGATCCTGAAGGCAACGACTTCCGGTGACAAAGAGGTTGACCGGCACTTCACTACGGAAAAGGGCTTACTCCTGTACAAGAACAGGTGGTATGTTCCCAAGGGTCAGAATCTGAAGCAGACAATCATGGAGGATGAACATGACTCCCAAATCGCGGGACACTGCGGGACTTACAAGACCATTAGCAGGGTTAGGGCTAACTTCTACTGGCCAAAGATGGACGAGCATATCACAGACTACGTGCGAACGTGTGATGTGCACCAATGGAATAAGTCCATCAGGCATAAGCAGTTTGGCCTGCCGGAACCTATCGATATTCTAATGCGGCCTTGGACAGCGATTTCAAGAGACTTCATTGTAGTCCTGCCGGAGTCAGAAGGGTATACCAAAATCTGCGTTATCGTAGATGGATTTTCGAAAATGGCACGCTTCAAACCCCTGACCAGCGAGGTACCAATCAAGTAGCCTGCCTTAATATTCCTGATGGAAGTTTGGCCCCTGCATGGACTCCCAGAGTCAATAATCTCGGAATGAGATAGATGATTCACATCCACGTTCTGCATGAGTCTGATGCACATGTTGTATGTGAAACTCAACGTTGTGACTGCGTTCCAGCTGGACACTGACGGGCAAACCGAGAGGGTTATTCAGACACTGGAACAGTACTTGCATAGCCACTGTTCCTACCAACAGGATGACTGGCTTTCGCTATTGTCGCTTGCAGAATGTGCGTACAATACCTCAACATCAGAATCCACCAGAATGTCTCCTTTGGAGATTAACTACGGATTCAACCGGCGGACAAACTGGTCGAGTGTAGTGTCTGGTAATCAAGGGATACACCCTAGTAGTGAGCTCTTGGTTAAGGAATGGGAAGAAACCTGACAAGAGATTCAAGTAACGATCCAACGGGCGCAGGAACGGCAACGAAAATAGCAGGAGCAGAAGAGGTTGCCATCACCGAACTATGCTACCTTGGACAGTGTGGCCGCTGGACAGGCTAAGAAGGCGGACCACATGATGTGGAACAGGAAGAACATCTGGACTAAGGGTCCGATGGACAAGCTGGACCAGCGGATGTTTGGCCGCTTTGTGGTCAAATGTCGTGTAGGTACCCAAGCATACGAACTCCAACTGTCCGCCAGATGGAGCATCCACCTGGTTTTCAATGTCATGTTGCTGGAACCATATCGTGAGGACCCGGGATCGGGTAGGGTCAAGGAAGTCCCCACCCCGGAACTTGTGGACAAGGAGCCCAGTTACGTTATCGAAGGCGTATTGGACAGTCGATGGTATGGAGGAGCAAAGGGAAAGTTCCTGTCATGCTTTGTCCAGTACCTGGTTTCATGGGAAGGCTATGGAGCGGAGGAGAACTCGCGGGAGGACTATGAGATGCTAGAGGAAACAGGCTTACAGGTCATTGTGGATTTCTACCAAAGATATCCGTTGAAGCCCAGGGACAATAGGGTCTTGGGGGAATCGAGTCGTAGAAATAAGAGACGACGCTAATGGTCCGGGACGGACCATAGAGAAGAGGGGAGTGAGGTAATGACCCAGCCTACATGAGCTATGGGAGCCAGAACCTATACCCATACAGGCAGCGCAGAGGCAACCTGGTAGGAACCGGCTGACAAGGAAGACCTTGACCTGCGGAGACCCGATAGCCCGGGCTCCAAGACAAACAGAAATAGCTTACAAGGGTAGCTAGATATTGGGATACACCCAGCAGCGGTGTCAGCGTACTTAGGGACCTCTGAAGGGGCAGTTAGTCAGCCCAGCCAGGTAACAGGGGAAAGGTCTATCTCGAGCAAGCGAATAGACAGGGTAACAGAGAGGGTAACAGGTTAAAGTCCCCTTGTCCAGTGGGCAAGGTTACCCTGCCTTCAGGATTAGGTTACCCTGCCTTGGGGCTCGGGTTACCCTGCCAAAGCTTCTGAGTTACCCTACCTTTCCATACGAAGTCCCTCTGGGAGTTTGAGAAAATTGACTAGAATGTTTGTCACGTGAAGCGACACACAATACGAGAATCTGAAGTCCCAGGAGGTACTATTGGGCGAGCTATGCACCTCTGAAGAAGCTGTAAATTGGAGACAATATTCCCATCATGCCCCTCCGGCCCCGCCTTGAGGCCTGGACATCATGGTCAAACGGGTGTGTAGTTGTGCACAGTCTAGCAAAGAAGGATCTTTGCAGACCTGCTTGTGACAGCGTATACGTTGCTGCCGTCCGGTCGACCATAGGCTGTTCGCAGGATATACGAGGGAGCATAGGATGAAAGGTGAAGTACCCCCTCCAAGTTGTTCGGAGCAAAACTGACCAAAGCTGGCGGAGTTCATGGGAGTTAACCGTGGGGCTCCCGAAGATAGTCCCGGGTAGTGCTGGGGCGACCAGGACAGTTTTACACCTATCAAGTCGGAACATGCCCCCAACGCCATAGGCTCTGCAAGGGAACTGCAGAGACACTAAACGGATGATTCCTACTACAGGTAAAGTGGATCCGAGGTGGTGGTCATGGGTAGCGCCCATTGGATCACTCCCGGACCACCAGACACTGCAGAGGACACTGGAAGCCCAAGACTCCTAAATAGTAGATAGATAAACCGCTCATGGTAGCTTCCAGGATCAAGTAGGGACCATTGCATATGGGAAGGGTGTGATAGATAGTCCTGTCCATGTGGTGTCTTGACTATTGGCCACTGGCAAGGCACCGATGCGAAGATATTTTCACTCCGGCGGCCAAATTGAGAATGCGTTGCAGAAACACTACACGCACGAGTTGAACGCCGACTAGACTGTGTCGACACTTGCATGCCCTAAGGGCAGTGCTAGGAGATGTGTCGGACCACCCTTAGTCCAGAAGGGTGTGCTTCAATAGTTGGAGTAAACTGATGCGGGAGTTTCTGGCATAAGATAAAACTATTTGAACATCTATGCGAGGACTCTCCTACTCCAACAATCAATCCTCTCGAGACCTTAATTCAGTGAAGTGTCAGGCTTAACGATATCAAGTTTTACCGTTTACTTTACTCTTCCGTTGTGTGAACATTTGGCCAATAAGTTCAAAGTTGTTGGGTGTCGTTACACACTGGGGATCCATCTTCCCAGGGGAGCCCCCGTTCCACATAATCCAAGCGGCAGGACCGCGTATTTATACAGTCCATATCTACACCGGAATGCAGTCTTCCATCCCTCACCTTCCACTATCCTCAGAAGGTAGTAGCCATTCTTCAGGTCCAACTTCGCGAACACAGCGGCAGTTCCAAGTTGGTCATGGAGTTCGTTCATCAACGAAAGAAGGTACGTGCTCTTAACTGTGATCTTGTTTAGCCCTCGGTGATCTATTACCAACCTTAGTGTACCATCTGGCTTTGGCACGAAGAGGATAGAGGCTGCTGCCGAGGAATTAGATCACCAGAGCTGTCCCGTTGGCTGCATCTCGTTGAGATTTTCGTGGAGTACCTGTAGCCTATTTTCTGATTACGGATAGATAGGCCCAAACGGAGCTTGAGGTCCACACTGCAACTTGATCATATGGTCATACTTCTAGTGCTCTGGTAATGCCTCAATCTGTTCTGGCCTAAAGGTATCCCCGCAGTCCTTATACTTGAGGAGTAGCTTGACCGTAATATCTGCCCCTTTCTTATCGGAGAATTGTACAATTCCTAAGGGATACACATTACTTGGGTCTTTAGCTATTAGTTCTTCGTCCCTCATGAACACTAACGGCCTCTGCTCTACCAGGCAGTTGGTCTTGCCCAACTCTGAGCGGCAGGTTAGTGATTCTGTTTTCCATTCTATGTCCAGGTTATGGTCCTTTAGCCATGACATAGGTAGGTACCCATCCATCTTGGTGTGGGGCGTGTTGGCAACCTTGAAGCGCATGTCATTGTGGTGGTGGCCTATTCTCATTTCCAATGAATTGGTATAGTGCAGACCTGACCCAGGATTATGATTCCTACTTGTATCGCTTATTGCCACAGGTACCTTCCGATGTACACAAGGTGCCTGGGTCTGGTTGATGAATCGGCTACTAAGTACTGGCCTAGTAGCTCCACTATCCAGTGACCAGAGTGCTTCGCTGCTTGCTTGTCAAGCTTCAATCTTCCAATCTAACTTGACATGCAGGTGAATAGACTTGGTGTGACGTGGCAAGTTGTCACGTTTCTGCCTCTGCACTTGTCGTAGCGGTTCAGTCATCATCTTTTAGTAAATTTGCAGTCTCTTGCCTCTCGACACAAGAGCGTGCAGAAGGGGTCAGCAAGCGTTTGTGGATTGTGGTTCCGTGTATCACAATTCCTAGGGTGTTTACTATCATGCCAGAATGATTTCGGGTACTAAACCCTCCTCAGGTAAACTTGGAAATAATGCCTGTATTTGATCAAGTCCTGCCTGAACCAATTCCCTTTATACTAAAGATAACAATTTCCGAGTTGGGTAGAGAACTGCCGTTGGACCTGTTCCAAGCGAAGTAACACAGTACTTCCCCCATGTCGAGCATCCCCCTCTAGCCAGACCTCACCCCACCTCAACTGAACCAATGTTCTAAGACTTGTCCCTCCAGCCAACAAAATCCTGAAATAGATGTATATGACCAGAACAGAGGAAATAACCAGAAATCTAACAAAGGAAAGATAACCCCATCCACCATGCGCGGCCCTTAACATCTATCTTCCAAGAGGCCCTCAGTGTGGTCAGTATGGTGTTCGTCCAGGCAGTAGAGGGATGCTTACCCACCCCAGAACCACTTCCAAGGTTCTTGCGTCCATCCCTCCTGGGTCTATAGACACAGGTTTAGCAAGGTTATACCTTAAACAGAATGGGTTCTTACCTAGCCTGAGCTCTCAGTATCAAACTCGATTGTCTGAGGTGACAGCTGGCACACTTCGAGTATCTTCGATGACGTGGCTGGAGATGGCACTTCTATGCCCTTGCGCCGCTTGTTCATTCCTGGTGGTGTGCTTGGCGGCCCTGACCATTCCAGCCCACAAGCCTGCTTGGATGAACTCACAACTGGTGACGTCATGGCAGACTTTCTCCAGAAGTGCCCAGTTTGTCCACACTCGGTGCACTGATTGTGCTTTCTCCCACACTCGGTCAAAATCGACAGGATCTCCGTATGCGGCAGTCCATATTTAGAAGACCCCAGCTTTGCCTGTTTTGACGCATTGAAATTGGTAGGTTTGGGAGACCTCTGGTTCTGTTTGCCCAAACCTTTTACTTCTTCTTGAACCTGCCAGACGTGGTGGATCCATCCTCCGCCTTATCTGTAGGGTGAAACCGTGGGGCACGATGGATGGGACAGCTACTGCACTGGTTGTTACCTTCCAGTGTATGCCTGACCTTCTGGAGGTGATCAAGGTATTTGTTCAGGTTGGTTGGATAGGGCTCCATAACTGCTGACGCATTCTGAACCTCTTGAGTAATACCTGATCAAACCCTGTCTTGTACCTGCATGGCATCTGTATACCTAAGCTTATTGTTGTAGTCAATTGCCTTGTCCCAGTACTCATCAATGTGATGTGGCTTCATCACGAGGTCTCGTCACTTGAGAAGGGACCAGGCTCACTTGGCCTGGTCCCCACTGAAACTTCATTCCACTCATTCTGGGAATCCTCTCCATGCCCGTAAGGGATTCCTGTCCTTTACAGGAGCGCCAGTGCGCTTGACCGCTGCCTTGTTAATATGGCCATGCAACCCCAGGTACCATGCCTGGGCTGAGTCTTCAAGAAGGGGGATCACAAAGTTTACCTCATCCATATTGGTTAACTTGCAATCCGCAAAGTATTCAAATTTGACCTCTACCAAGTTCTAGAAGCACGCAAGTTCTGTCACTTTGCCGTTTGTCACAATCTGGCTAGCGGAGCCCTAGCCTTATGACTGAAGCAAGGAACAGGTTTCACACATGACCTCATTTAGAGTTCATGCAGTTAAGTTATTCTTTCACCCACATGACCTCATTAGAAGGTGTAACAACCCAGCATATATGAGCTATGGCAGCCAGAACTGACACCCATACAGGTAGCCAGGAGGTGAACTGGTAGGAACCGGCAGGCAAGGAAGACCTTGACCAATGGAGACCCGATAGCCTGGGCTTCAAGATGAACAGAACTAGCAGGTCAGGGTATCGTGGGGGACACCCAAACCGTACATCCAGGGGGATTCAAAATGGAATGCCTTTTAGAAGCAGGGTTAGGGATAATTAATTGCAAATTTATATTTTCAAGGTCATATGTTTGATCCATCTTTACAGCAAGATTTTTATGCCTATTGTTCAAAATTGTATATTATTACACGAGAAAGTCCCCTCAAGACCTATTGCTTAACACTCTAAACATGGCACACTTCATCCCTTAATGTCTGAATGAAATGGATCCCCTGAATCCAATTATTCCACCAGCTGAACTTGAGCTTAAACCGTCAACTCCTGTTAATTCAACTGCACAATCTCGTCTAGCCTCTATCAACAAACATACACTTCAATCCAGGGCTTGTCGGGTAGCATTTAAAGCAAGTCAGATTGGAGTAAGAGATACCTTTTAATAATATACTAGAATAACAAAGATCATTGAATGTAAAATAAATACTGATGAAGATTTATTAGAATGGAGAGCGTCAACTAAAAGCACCAACAGCCAATGCACTACCTGTTTGGAAATATCCTGAACGGCAGGCAGTAAAAAATCGCAGTCCAGCTGCAACTCGAGTACAGCCAGTGCAATCCATGCAACTAGTTCAACCTGAACAATCAATAGAATCAGGAGCAGTCCAACCAAATACTTTGCCAGCCCAAGACCAGAGTCTACAAAGTACTATTGAAGAACAACTGGCCTTGGACTATAAAGATTGGCCTCAATGCCATATGTTTATTAGGAAGCCTTGTCCAAGACGCTTGCAAATCCTGCAAGAAGCTTTTACAGCAATAAGAAAAAAGGTTTACAATCCAAAAAGCCAGACGAAGAGCCAGCCCAAAGGACTCTATTTTGGATATCACTATCAAGTCTATTTATTCTTGAAGTTGCAATTGCAGCAGGAGTGGAAAGCAGTACATGACCTGAAAGAGTCATCTGGAATAAGCTATCCCCTTGCTACAAGAAAAGCTCTTGCACAATAGGTAGTTGATGGAGGTGGATGGGGGGAGCAAGTCCGCAGATGAATTGTGTCTCAGGAAGTATCATGGGTAAAGGAACGGATTATACTGAAGCCTCCACTTGGAATGCATAATCAAGTAGTTTGTTGGTTAGAAGATCCCCATACAATGCTAGCTGTATGATCCTATATACTACAAGTTGGTAAACGTAAGCTTCCTGTTCTTAATTATTCCAAAGTCTTAAAAATGCTGAGAAATAGTTAATACTAATGGTAGAAAAATAGAACTTACTGCTCATGGCTTAGCAAAAGTCATTGTAACCTACTGGAAGGAATCCAATGGTGATGATGATATTGCAAACTGATCTATCCAGGATTTAGCCTATGAAGTTCAGAAAACAATTGAATCTAGAACAGCAAGACAATGGCTGTGAAAACTAGGTTTTAAATATAATGAATATCAAAAGGGTATCTACAACGATGGACATGAGAGAGAAGATGTTAAAACCTATCATGCCATGGTATTCCTACCTCCAATGGCGGCATACAAAGAAGAATTCCTCAGCTGGGATGAAAATCTATGCGAAATGCCCAATTCTCTTCATCTATCCAGAGCTATTCAACCATTAATCTTGGTTACACAGGATGAGTGTACGTTTAATTCCAATGATGGTGGTCATTTCATCTGGGTCTATCCAGAGCATTAGCCTTTAAGAAAGAAGGGTTGTGGTCAAGAACTACATATTTCAGACTTCCTTACTTCAATTGGACAGTTAGATGATAGTGCTGCCTATGAGATCATGAAATGTGGTGGAAATATCTGGTGGAATGGTAATCGATTACTTGATCAGATAATTAATAAGTCAATTCAGGCCTTTGAGGCACAGTTCCCTGGCTGCAAAGCCTTGTTTGCCTACGACAATGCTAGAAACTAGCTTAAGTTTGCCGACAATGCTCTTTGGGTTTCAGAAAGGAATCTTGAACTGGGTGGCAAGAATTGCAAACTGATGCATGATACTTATCTGGTCAATGCTACTGATCCAACTACTAGTTTCATGCAATCAATGTCATTACCTGATGGGGGCCTAAAGGGCTGAGGATGGTCCTTACAGAACGTGGTTTATGGCTAGAAGATGGACAACGACTTCTTGCACAATTTTCTATCATGTCTAGAACTGTAAAGTCCAAAAAGTTGAATCCCCGATATTTGGATGGTAGAAGCTGCTGTGCTAGAGCATCTCTTGCCACACAACCTGATTTTCAAAGCCAGTGGAGTCAGATTGAAGAGGCTACTCTCAAGGAAGGCCATGAGGTTGTATTTTATCCAGCTTTTTATTGTGAGTTAGATTTCCTTGAGTATTACTGAGGTACAGTAAACCGTTATACACATGAGAGATACGAATATGATTTTGAATCTTGAAAAGGCTTAGTTCCTGAGGCTTTGGCCTCTGTTCCAAAGGAGCTAATTTGGAAATACTGGGCACGCACTAACCGAATTATGGATTCATATAGGTCTGGAATTGTATATGCATCTCCAGAGTATAAAAGTATGGTTCACAGAAGATACCGCTCACATCATCATGTACCTAGTCTGAATTAAACATAATGTAATTAAATACATGGATGGTTTTTCTAATAGCTTCATTGTAGAAGGTTAGTTTAATTCTTGTGTGATGGACAATGAATTTCGATGTATTATAAATTAAAATATAATCTTCCATGGATCATACAAATTTGTAATTAATTACCTCTAACCCTACTTATATAAGGCATTACATTTTGAATCCCCCTAGGTGTACGTTTTGGGCGTCCCCCACCATCCTAGGATCCAACCCACACCACACTATGTCTTGCCCCGTTAATGTTACCCCTGAACTCTGTAGACACCTGAGCCAGGCTGCTGTAACGACCCAGCATACGTGAGCTATGGCAGCCGGAACCTACACCCAGACAGGTAGCTCAGAGGCGAACTGGTAGGAACCGGCAGGCAAGTGAGTACTTGACCTACGGAGACCCGATGGCCCGGGCTCCGAGATGAGCAGACTTAGTGGACACAAGTATTTAGGTACATGGCTACGCCCAAGGTTGGTGTCAGCGTACTTAGGGACCTATGAAGGGCCAATACACAGCTAGGCTGGGTAACTAGAGAAAGGCCGAGTGTGTCTATCCCCGGAAGTGGGATAGACAGGGTAACAGGAGAAAATCCACTTGTCCACCGGACAAGATTACCCTACCCTCAGAACAGGGTTACCCTGCCTTGAGGCTTGGATTACCCTGTTCAAGGGCCTGAGTTACCCTACCTCCCAATACGAAGTCCCTCGGGGAGTTTGGGAAAAATGACTGGAATGTTTGTCACACGAAACCATGCATAATACTGGAATCTGGGGTTCCGGGAGATGCTATTGGGCGAGCTACGCAGCTACGAAGAAGCTGTAAATTGAAGACATTATTCCTATCATGCCCCTCCGGCCCCGCCTTGAGGCCCGGACGTCATGGGCAAACGGTTGCGTAGTTGTGTGCAGTCTAGCAAAGGAGGATCTTTGGAGACCCGCTTGCAACACCGTATACGTTGCTGCCGTCCGGTCGACCGTAAGCTGTTCGCAGGATATATAAGGGGGCATAGGGTGGAAGGTGGAGTACCTCCTCCAAGTTGTTCGGAGTAAAACGGACCAAAACTGACGGAGTTAACGGGAGTTAACCGTGGGGGTCCCGAAGGTAGTCCCGGGTGGTGCCGGGACGACTGGGAACGTTTTGCACCTACCACGCCCAAGGATGTCCCCAACGCCATAGGCTCTGAGAGGGAAGTGCAGAGACACTAAAAGCATGATTCCTACCGCAGGTAAGGTGTATCCGAGGTAGTGGTCATGGGTAGCGCCCATTGGATCACTCCTGGACCACCGTACCCTGCGGAAGACACCGGAAGCCCGAGACTCGTAAATAGTAGATAGATAAACCGCTCACGGTAGCTTCCGGCGTCAAGAAGAAATCAACGCGCATGGGAAGGGTGTCATAGATAGTCTAGTTCAGCAAGGGGTCTTGACAGTTAGCCACTGGCAAGTCCCCGATGCGCAGAGGTTTTCACTCCGGCGGGCAGAATGGAAATGCGCCGCAGAAACGATATGCACATATGGTGAACGCCGACTAGAGCGGGTCGACACATACATGCCCGAAGGGGGTGTCAGGAGACGTGTCGGACCGCCCTTAGCGGAGAAGGGTGTGCTCGAATAGTTGGAGTAAACTGATGGGGGAGTTTCTGGCATAAGATAAAACTACCTGAAAGTCTATGCGAGAACTCTCCTACTCCAACAATCAATCCTCTCGAGACCTTAATTGAGTGAAGCGTCAGGCTTAACGATATTAAGTTTTACCGTCTACTTTACTCTTACATCTGTGTGAACTTTTGGCGATAAGTTTCAAGTTGTTTGGTGCGGTCGCAACCTTGGGATCCATCTTCCTAGCGGTGCCCCCTTTACAGCTGCTGGCTTCTCGGATGGACAGATGAGAAACCTCACCCATGAACAGCGGTCCAACCACCTGGCCCATCTCCGAGACTTCCCCCTCCAGACCCTGAACCTCCCAGCACCACCCGCGTCCCCAGCTGTCTAACAGCTACAGCAGCAACTCCTCACTCCTACTAAGGAGCTCCAGACCCTCCGCCTCGAAGGACAAGGCCTCGAGACCCGCCTCGCCACCACCAAACAAGACCTCAACTGAGCCAATGCCACCGTCATCTCGCTCAACAACACCCTTGCAAATACACCCACTGGCACTGCTGGAGGTCCTGGTACTGGTATGTACTACTCCATCCCCAACTTAGAGAAATTCCAATAATACCATAGACAAGTTCCGGCCTTTTGCTACTCAGCACCGCATGAAGCTCCGTGGAGACCAGCACCACTTCAACAATGAACAACACTGTTTGGCCTTCGCCCTCAGCCTCCTCACCGGTCAGGCTTCTTACGGGTCCAGCCCAACATCACGCCTGAAGGTATCAACTACACTGACAGCGAGGCACTGCTACCGCAGGTGGAATGTGCCCTTGGTGACCGCAACTGCGTAGCGACAGCTGAGAGAGGACTAAAGAACCTCTACCAGAGGAATGGGACCTTCGTGGAGTACTTGGCGGATTTCCAACAATTGGCCGGCAACACCACATGGAACGATGCGGCGAAGAAGACCTCCCTCTATGGGGGCCTCAGTGATGCACTAAAGAAGGTGCTCATGAATATCACAGACCCCCCAGAGTCCCTTATCGATTACGCCAACCTCCTGAAGAAGTTGGACAATAATATCTGGGCCTGTGCGGCTGGCAAGAAAGGTTCCTCCTCCTCCTCCTGGCGTACTCCGGCTGCCTCCCAGCCCCGACAGACCACTGCAGCTGCAGCCACCACAGCTACCAGCATGGCCCCTAGTCCTATAGACCTCTCCCCCAGCCGGCGTGCCCTCACCAATGCCCAATGACAAGAGAGGATGGGCAGAGTGTTGTGCCTCTACTGTGGGGACATAGGCACATGGCACGAGAGTGCTCGAACAAGAAACCCCAACGCATGTATGGCACCCCCTCCCCCCCTCCTCGACCCTCCCACAGTACTGGAGAACACACGCCCCGAGTCCAAGCGGTTGGAAAACTAGTTGTCCCATGTGCAGAACCCGGCACTGACATGCGACCTGTTAAGTCTTGTCATCGTTTGTTTTTATCTAGTTTGCCTTTGGATCAAATGAACAATGGAGTTGAGTGTAACCACTTGGTGATCACTTGGGGCATCATAGACAACCAAAATGTAATCCGATCCCACGCCCTTGTTGCCTCTGCAGCAACTGGATATGCATTTATGGACAAAGACTTCCCTAGCCGCCACTACCTCCCCCTGTATGAAATCCCAGAACCCATTCGACTAGCCATGATCGACAGAAGGCCAATCAGTTCCAGGGCCATCACCGATGTAACCAAGATTAGCCTGAAGATCAATGACCACCCAGAGTTCCTTCCCGCATTCATCACCACACTGGGTGGTTAGCCCGTGACCCCGGGTATCTCCAGGCTGAAAAAGCACGACGTGACTATACGCTTTGCTAGCAATACCATCACATTTGAGTTGGACTATTGTCTGGAAAACTGAACCTCAAATGTAACCGGCATCAAAGGGGTAGAGCAGGAGATTCCAAATTTTCTCAAAGCCTACGCTGCCCAACAAGCCTTAGGGCACAGAGTACTAGATGAAGAAGAAGCTAATGCAATTGTCCTGCCAGAATATCATGACTTTCTACCCTTATCCCTCGAAAAGGAACAAGCTCAACTACCCTCTTACGGACCCACCGACCACACAATCCCCCTGAAACCCGATTTTCCCCTGAGTTTTGGCCCCCTCTACAACCTGTCGACCATGGAGCTAGAAGCCTTATGCGAATGGCTTGATGAGAACCTGGGAAAGGACTTCGCTCATCCCTCTATCTCGCCTACAGCCTGCCCCATCCTGTTCATCAAGAAAAAAAGAGGGCTGTTTACGTCTTTGCATAGACTATCATGGCCTGAATCAGCAGAGTACCAAGGATAGTGGCCCCCTTCCCCTCCTAACCGAGACCTTCATGCAGATCTCCAAGACCAGGATGTTCCCCAAACTGGACATCCATGCCGCCTACAATCGGATACGGATGAAGGAGGGTAGAGAATGGAAAACTGCCTTACGGACACGGTATGGTTTATACAAGTCCGAGGTGATCCCTTTCAGACTCACAAATGCTCCGGGTACCTTCGCGGCCTATATCAAGAAGGCACTGCAAGCTGGCTTAGTGTAATGGGGGCTCCTCTAGGAAGATGGATACCCAGGGTACGACCATACTGAACAACTTCAAACTTATCACGAAATGTTCACACAATGTAAGAATAAAGTAAACCGTAAAACTTAATATCATTAACCCTGACGCTTCACTCAGTTAAGGTCTCAAGAGGATTGATTGTTGGAGTAGGAGAGTTCTCGCATATACGTGCAAGTAGTTTTATCTTATGCCAGAAACTCCCCTATCAGTTTACTCCAACTATTCGAATACACCCTTCCCCGCTAAGGGTGGTCCGACACATCTCCGAGCACACCCTCCAGGCATGCATGTGTCGACACATCTAGTCGGCCTTTACCTTATACGAGTATCATTTCTGCGGCGCACTCTCGAATTTGCCCGCCGGAGTGAAAACCTCTTCGCATTGGTATCTTCTCAGTGGCTAACAGTCAAGACACCTGAGGAACTGGACTATCTATTACATGTGTCCCATATGCTATGATCTCTACTTGACCCCGGAAGCTACCGTGAGCGGTTTACCTATCTACTATTTACAAGTCTCAGGCTTCCGGTATCTGCCGCAGTATGCGGTGGTCCGGGACTGACCCAATGGGCGCTACCCATGACCACCCCCTCGGATCCACCTTACCTGTGGTAGGCATCATCTGTTTAGTGTCTCTGCACTTCCCTTTCACAGCCTATGGTGTTGGGAGCATGTTTGGGCTTGGTAGGTGTAAAGCTCTCGCAGTCGCCCCGGCACCAACCGGGACTACCTTCGGGACCCCCACAGTTAACCCCCCTTAACTCCATCGGTTTTGGTCCGCTTTACTCTGAACAACTTGGAGGAGGTACTCCACCTTCCATCCTATGCCCACCGCTATAACCCACGCACAGCATACAGTCGACCAGACGGCAGAAATGTACATGGTGTTGCAAGCCGGTCTCCAAAGACCTCTCCTTGTTGGACTGCACACAACTACACATCCATTTGCCCATGATGTCCAGGCCTCAAGGCGGGGCCGGAGGGGCATGACAGCAATTATGTCTCCACTTTACAGCTTCTTCTGAGCTGTATAGCTCGCCCAATAGCATCTCCCAGAACCTCAGATTCCAGTGTATGTGTGCCTTCATGTGACAAACATTCCAGTCATTTTTCCCAAACTCTGCGAGGGACTTCAGATTGAAAGTTAGCGTAACTCTAGACTTTGGGCATGGTAACCCAAGCCCCATGGCAGGGTAACCTGATCCTAAGGGTAGGGTAACCTTGTTTGGTGAACCAGCTGACTTTACCCTGTTACCCTGTCTATTCCGTCGCGGGCCATAGACACTCCTGACCTTTCGCCGGTTACCTAGCCTTGGCAAGTACTGCCCCTTCAGAGGTCCTTAAGTACACTGACATCTCTCATGGAAGTAGCTAAGTACTCTGGTGCCTAAATCAATTTCTGTTCATCTCGGAGCCCAGACCATTGGGTCTCTGTGGGTCAAGTACATACTTGCCCATCTGGTCCTACCAGTCTGCCACTAGGCTGCCTGTATGGGTGTAGGTTCAGGCTGCCAGAGCCCATGTATGCTAGGTCGTTATATCACTCCACTCTTCACTACTGTCTGTCCAGAAGAGTTATCATCGTCTTCTATTTTCCCGCCTCGATTCCCCCAAGACCCTACTGTCCCTGGCCTTGCATGAATATTTTCGCTGAAAATCCAAAATGGCCTGTAGGCCGGTCCCTTCTAGCATCTCATAGGGCTCCTACAAGTTCTCCTCTGCTCCATAGCCTTGCCATGAAACTAGATACTGGACGAAGCACGCGGGGAACTTTGCCTTCCCCCCTCCATACCATCGCCTGTTGAACACAGCTTCAATAATATAACTTAGCTCATGGTCCACAAGTTCCGAGGTAGGGACCTCCTTGACCCTACCTGATCCTGGATCCACGCGATATGGTTCTAGCCACGTGACATTGAACACTGGGTAGATGCTCCATCTGGCGGCCAATTGCGGTTCGTAGGCACGGGTACCCACTGCACATTGGACCACGAAGTGGTCAAATATCCGCTGCTCCAGCTTCTTCATCGGACGCTTGGTATGGATGTTTTTTCTATTTAACATCACCAGGTCCGCTTTCTTAGCCCCCCCAGAGGCCACATCCCCCAAGGTGACATAGTCTGGTAATCGCAACCTTTTCTGGCCATGCCATTTCCATTTCCTTTCCTGTTCCTGTTGTAGCATTTCTCGAATCTCTTGCCCAGTTCTTTCCCATTCCCAAACCAAGAGGTCACTACTAGGGTGTATTCCTGGACTCTCAGACACTACGCCAGACCAGGTTTTTCAGAGATTAAACCCATGGTTAATTACAAAGGGTGACAACCTGGTGGATTCGAATGTCCAGGTGTTATAATCATACTCCGCCAGCAGTAGTAACGAAACCCAATCATCCTGTTGATAGGAGCAGTAGCTACACAAGTACTGCTCCAGTGTCTGGTTAACCCTTTCTGTTTGCCCATCACTTTCGGGGTGGAAAGCAGTTGAAACATTTGGTTTCACTTGCAATAGGTGCATCAAACTCATCCAGAACATGGATCTGAATCGGCTATCTCGGTCGGACATGATTGACTGTGGGAGTCCAGAAAGGCGCCAAATTTTCTTCAGGAATATCAAGGCAAGCTCCTTGATCGGTACCTCAGTAGTCAGGGGTATCAAGTGTGCCATTTTCGAAAACCTGTCCACGATGACCCTGATTTTGGTATAACCTTCTGACTCTGGCAGCGCTACAATGAAGTCCCTTGAAATCGCTTCCCAAGGCCGCATGGGAACATCAATAGGTTCCAGCAGACCAAGCATCTTGTGCCTGATGGACTTATTCCTTTGGCACGCATTACATGTTCGCACGTAGTCTGTGATATGCTCATCCATTCTAGGCCAGTAGAGGTTGTTCCTAACCCTGCCTATGGTTTTGTAAGTCCCCAAGTGTTCCGCGATTCGGGAGTTATGTTCAGCCTCCATGATTGTCTGCTTCAGATTCTGACCCGTGAGAACATACCACCTGTTCTTCCACCGGGGTAAACACTATTCCGTCGGGAAGTATTGGTCAAGCTCCTTATCACCGGAAGCCCTTGCCTTTCTGGATCTTGAAGTATGCTTGATCCTGTTACATCGCTTCCTGTAGTTGATGTAAGAAGGAAGACCTGAGCCGAAACCCTTGGCACACTGGCAACTCCTGCGCTCGGAAGATGTCCCGTTCCTGGCTCCCAACCCATAGTCCGGGACGCAAAAATGACTGTGGCAGAAAATCACTCCCCCCTGCGGGGCGGTAGGCCCTATGCCACAACAAAGTATCCTCCTTCTTATTCAACCGCCCTTCACAGTAAACCACCTTGAAGTCAAACGGTTGCAGTAATTCAGCCCAGCGGTACTACCTCCGGTGAAGGGCTTTAGTACTATTGAAATACTCCAAATTCTAATAATCCGTATAGATCACTAACTGGTCCATCACCGAGCATAGCCGATGGTCCTATTCCTTGAATGCCGCCACAATGGCCATCATTTCCTTGTCATGGACATCATAATTGATCCCTGCTGGCTGGAACTTCGGACTGTGATAGGCCACCGGATGCCATCTCTCGCCTTGACTGAACAGGGAGAGGACGGCTCCTAATGCAAAGTCACTAGTGTCGGTTTCTAGCCTCATGGGCCCCTCAGGGTCAAATTGTGCTAGGATAGGTTTGGACATGAATGCTTTTTTCAAATGATTGAAGACCTGCTGGCAAGGAGGGGTCTATTCCCATCGGAGGGCCTTTTTTGTCTGATGGGTTCAAGGTTGTACTATCTTACTGAAACCTTCCATGAACCGACGATAGAAGTTGGCAAAGCCCGTAATGCTTTGAAGGTCAACGATGCATGTTGGAGGTGCCCAATCCCTGCTTGTTTGCACCTTCTCCGACAACATTGAGATCCTCATATCGGAGATCTTGTATCCGCGGAATTCAACTTCCCATTGGTGGAAGCTGGACTTCTTTATGCTTACACATAGTTTTGCTTTCTGCAACATTTCCATCACTCTTCTCATGAGTGCTACATGTTCCTCCATCGTCTCGGAGTAGATCCAGATGTCATCCATATATGCAATGACTCCCTCATCCAAGAGGTCATGAAAGACCTCGTTTATTATGCTCTGGAAAGTTGTTGGGGCCTCACATAACCCAAATGGCATGACTGTGTATTCATACAGTCCATATCTACAACGGAAGCCAGTCGTCCATTCCTTGCCCTCTGCCATCCTCAGGAGGTGGTAGCCGTTCTTCAGGTCCAACTTAGTGAACACAACTCCTTTTCCAGGTCGATCTCGAAGTTCATTCATCAATGGTAGAGGGTACTTACCCTTAACCATGATTTTATTTAGCCCTCGCTAATCTATTACCAACCTTAATGTACCATCTCGTTTTGGCACAAAGAGGATTGGGGCTGCTGCCGAGGAACTGGATAGCCATAGCTTTCCCATTAAAAGCATATCATAGAGATATTCATGGAGTGCCTTAAGCTCCTTTTCAGATAATGGATAGATAGGCCCAACCGGAGGTTGGGTTCCGGGCTGCAGCTCAATTGTGTGGTCGTACTTCGAGTGCTCCGGTAACGACTCATTCTGTTCTTGACTGCAGATGTCCCCATAGTCCTTATACTCGGGGTGTATGTGGATTATAACGTCAGTGCCCCCCTCAGCGAAGAATTGTACAATTCCCAACAGGTACACATTACTTGGATCTTCCCTTATAAGTTCTTCACCTGTCATGAACACTAACTGCCCCTGCCCTGCTAGGCAGTTAGCTTTGCAGAAATCTGAGCGCCAGGTTAGTGACCCTGTTTTCGAATCTATGTCTGGGTTATGGTCCTTCAGCCATGACATAGGTAGATACCTGTCCACCTTTGTGTCAGGCATATCTGCAACCTCAAAGCACATGTCATTGTAGTGATCGCCTATCCTCATTTCCAATACCTTGCCACAGTGCAGACCTGACCCGGGACTGTGATTCCCACTTGCATCACTTATCAGTATGTGCACTTTTCGCCGTACACAAGATGCCTGGATCTGCTTGACCCGTCGGCTACTAAGCACTAGCCCAGTCGCTCCACTGTCAAGCAACAAGACCACTTCCATGCTTACTTATCGTGCTCCAATCCTCCTGTCTAGTTTCACGTGTAGGTGGATAGACTTGGTGGGACGAGGCAAGTTGTCACGTTTCTGGCTCTTGGCTTGTCTTAGGGGTTTAGCCAACTTGTATTGATAAAATTTCCCAGTCTCTTGCCTTTCAACACAACAGAGGCCACAACGGGTTGGTAAACGGTTGCGGGTTGGAGTTCGCTGTCACAATAGCTAAGGTGTTTACGACCACACCAGGATGATTTCGGGTACTAAACCCTCCTCAGGTAAACTTGGAAATATCCCTTCTACCTGATCAAGTCCTGCCTGAACCAGTTCCATCTTATACTAAAGATAACAATTTCCCAAGGTAGGTAGAGGTCCGCCATCGGACCGGCTCCAAGCGAAGTAATATAGTACTTCTCCAATGTTGCGCATCTCCCCTAGCAAGAACGCACCCCGCCCCAACCGAAACAATGTCCCAAGACACCCCCAGACAGCCAAGAAAATCCTGAAAGAAATACTTGGAACTAGAACAAAACAAAGATCACCCAGTCCACCATGTGGGGCCCCAAACATCCACCTTCCAAGACCTCCTGGGTGCAGTCAGTATTATGTTCGTCCAGGCAGTAGAGGGATACTTACCTATCGCAGAACCACTTCCTAGGTTCTTGTCCATCCCCCGTGGGTCTATGGATACAGGTTAGCATGGTTATGCATTTTCTAGAATGGGTTCTTACCAATTCTGAGCCGTCAGTATCAACCTCCATAATCTGAGGTGATGCCTGTCGGACTTCAAGTATCTTTGACGAGGAAGCCAGCGGTGGTGCTTCAATGCGCTTTAACCACTTGTCCATACCGGAAGGCGTGCTTACTGGGGCTGACCATTTCAACCCACAAGCCTGTTTGGATAGACTAGTGACTGGGGACGTCATGGTACACTTTCTCCAGCAGTGTCCGGTTTGTCCGCACTTGGTGCACTGGTTGTGCTTCCTCCGACATTCGGTCAAAGTCGACGGGATTTCCTTATGCCCCAGTGCACACTCAGAAGTTGTGGGCTTTGCCTGTTTCCCATATTGATATTAGTGGGTTTGACAGGCCTCTGGTTCTGTCTGCGCAAACTTTGTCCTGGTTCTTAAACCCGCCCGACTTTGAGGACCTATCCCCCTGGTTGTCTGAGGGCTGTGACCGTGGAGCGTGGTGGATGACCCAGTTACTAAGCGGGTGGTGGTCTTCCAGCATATGCCTGACCTTCCGCAGCAGATCAATGTACTCATTCAGGTCAGTCGGATGGGGCTCCTTGAGTGCCGCGTATTCTGAACCTCTTGTGTAATGCCTAATCAAACCTTATCTCGGACCTGCACCTGATCTGTATAGCTAAGCTTGTACATATAGTCAATTATCTTGTTGTAACAGGGGCCCCCGGGGAAGATGGATCCCAAGGCTGGGACTGCACCGAACAATTTCAAACTTATTGCCTAAATGTTCGCACAATATAAGAGCAAAGTAAACAGTAAAACTTAATATCGTTAAGCCTGACGCTTCACTCAATCAAGGTCTCAAGAGGATTCATTGTTGGAGTAGGAGAGTTCTCGCATGGACGTTCAAGTAGTTTTATCTTATGCCAGAAACTCCCCTATCAGTTTACTCTGACCATTCGAGCACACCCTTCTCCGCTACGGGTGGTCCAACACATCGCCTAGCACACCCTCCAGGCATGCATGTGTCGACAGACTCTAGTCGGCCTTTACCTCATATGAGTATTGTGTCTGCGGCGCACTCTCAATTTGCCCCCCGGAGTGAAAACCTCTTCACATCGGTGCCTTCTCAGTGGCTAACAGTCAAGACACCTGAGGAACTGGACTATCTATTACACGCTTCCCATATGCAATGATCTCTACTTGACCCTAGAAGCTACTATAAGTGGTTTACCTATCTACTATTTACAAGTCTCGGGCTTCGGGTGTCTTCCGCACTATGCGGTGGTCTGGGAGTGACCCATTGGGCGCTACCCATGACCACCCCCTCGGATCCACCTTACCTCTGGTACGCATCATCTGTTTAGTCCCTCTGCACTTCCCTTTCAGAGCCTATGGCGTTGGGAGCATGTTCGGGCTTGATAGGTGTAAAACTCTCCCAGTCGCCCCAGCACCACCCGGGACTACCTTCGGGACCCCCATGGTTAACTCCCGTTAACCCAGTTGGTTTTGGTCCGTTTCACTCCAAAGAGCTTGAAGGAGGTACCTTACCTTCCACCCTATGCCTCTCACATAACCTGCGAACAGCTTGCCGTCGACCAGATGGCAGCGAAGTATATGGTGTTGCAAGCAGGTCTACAAAGCTCCCTCTTTGCCAGACTGCGCACAACTACACACCTGTTCACCCATGACATCCGGGCCTCAGGGCGGGGCCGGAGGGGTATGATAGGAATAATGTCTCCAATTTCCACCTTCTTCAGAGCTGCGTAGCTCACCCAATAGCATCTCCCGGAACCCCAGATTCCAGTATTGTGTGTGGTTTCACATGACAAACATTCCTTTCAATCTTCCCGAACTCTCCACGGGATTTCGTATTGAAAGGTAGGGTAACTCAGGACCTTTGGCAGGGTCACCTGATCCTGCAGGTAGGATAATCTTGCCCCCTGGACAAGGGGACTTTGCCCTGTTACCCTGTCTATTTCCTTGCCGGAGATAGACCTTTCCGCAGTTACCTGGCCTGGCTGAATAACTGCCCCTTCAGAAGTCCCTAAGTACGCTGACACCGCTCCTGGGTGTATCCAAGTATCTAGGTACCCTTGCAAGCTATTTCTGTTTGTCTTCGAGCCCAGGCCATCGGGTCTCCGTTGGTCAAGATCTTCCTTGCTTGCCGCTTCCTACCAGTTTGCCTCTGGGCTGCCTGTATGGGTGTAGGTTCCGGCTGCCATAGCTCATGTATGCTGGGTCATTACACTCGTGCAGGTATTCATCGATGCGATGTGGCTTCACCACAAGGTCTCGCCACTCAATAAGGGATCGGTCTCCTGCAGCCTGGTCACCATCAAAACCTCGTTCCAGCTGTTCTCAGAACCCCTTCTATGTCCGTAAGGGGTTGCCGTCCTTTACAAGAATGCCAGTGCACTTGGCAGCTTCCTTATTAATGTGCCCATGCAACCCTAGATACCATGGCCAGGCTGAGTCTACAAGAAGGGGGATGACCCAGTTTACCTTATCTATATCGGTTAACTTGCAATCCACACAGTATTCGAATTCGACCTCCACTATAACCGGTATGGGTTCTAGGTTATTGTTTCCTGTACTATCCGTTGATAGACACAAAATTTTATGTTTGGTTTCAGAGTATCGCTTGATACTTGTATTGTTTCAACTACTATCGGTTGATACATACAAGGTTTCATGTTTGGGTTCACAGTATCACCTGATACTTGTATGGTTTCATGTGGTATCGGTTGGTACACACATGGTTTTATGTTTGGTTTCACAGTATTATTTGATACTTGTATTGTTTCATGTGCTATCGGTTGATACACACAAGGTTTTGAAATATCGCTCATACTGGAGATGAGAGATAAGTTCTATTTAAAGGCCTCCGATTTCAACAATGGAAGCAGCAGACTTCCACTGACAGTATTCTAAATATACTTGGTTGAATGGTTAGTTCTTTGATCGTGTATTGTACCCTCTCACAGTCTTATTTAGTAAGCAGTGCTCACTTCATGTGGAGCAAGAAGGGATCTGCTTCTACCGTACCGCTACGTGACTAGGGTCCAGCCCAAACACGTTACATCTACAAAGGTCAAGAAGCTCGCGAGTTCCCTAACTTTGCCCTTGGATGGAGGGATACCACCCAGCCTTTCCAGCTTCTTCTGCCCGTGTCTTGGTATAGGCCTCGAAGCCGAACTGGTACCCCTCAGGGCTCTGGCTAGCCTCTTGGCCGTGCGGTCCCATGGTGGTTTCTTCTCATTGCTCCAGTCATCCCTGCGAGCACCGAGAAAGAGGTTCAAATTAGGCAGAGAATCTCCGCCGTCATCATTATCCATGCAGTTATGGTCAGAGTCCCCTGAATCTCCACCTGCTTCTACTGTGCCACCTCTGGGTGGTGCATTTCCGTCTCTACTACCTCCCGTGTTCCGGCCTTGGGATTCCCAGGGTCTATCATACCCATCAAACCGTTCCTCCTGGTCATCCTGATTGCCATCCTCTAGGTAGTGTTCGTTACGCGATGGGGCGGGGCAGGTTTTCCATTTTCTGCCCCACTCTCGACACGGCCCGGGGTCAATTTTATGTCTCCCCCCCCACCCCGCCTTCCACAGGGCCCCGCATGGGCTGCTGCATGGGGCGGGGATTTTTTCCCCTCCTTTTACCCAGGCAGGGCCCCATTCTGAAATTCCCCTTGTCCCAACCATGCGGGGCCCTGCTTTCCTTAATGACTGATCACTAGTGACTAGCCCAAAATCTGTTTATCACCGTATTTGACGTATCATGACCACTATTATATATAATTGAGCATATGCCCCTCGACATTTGAACCTTTGAGGGTATGACTTTCGGCCTATGATTTTTGGCACATTGTTTTGGGCGTAGAGCTTTGGGTGCATACTTTTAAGCTTATAGTTTTGTGCGTATCATTTTGGACGTATGGTTTTAGGTGTATGGTTTGGGGCGTATGGTTTTGGGTGTATAGCTTTCGGCATATGAGTGAATGACTACCATGCTAACTTGGATAGATCTAGTTTTATTTATAATACTCTTCACATCTACATAGCACAAAATGAGAAACAAATGTCTACACATTCCAGTTTCCATGTGATTTCTGCCACCATTCTGGCATTTTGCTGAATTCCCATAATAGTTTCCCGGTCCTCTCCACGTATGCATCATGTACCACCTGATGTGTAAAGTGGACTACACTATAGCAATGGCCCACAAAAGATCCTATATAATGCTCCACCACATAAGAGCACATGAAAATAATGGAACCTAGATGGTACATGTTAGTCACACATGCAGTTGAAGAGATGACAGAACAGTCTATAGTACTGGGAGGACAATCAATCTTAACCCCCAGCCCTGGGAAGCAGGCATCGCCTCCTTTAAAATCTCCCAATACAACAATGGCACGCCATCCATGGCATACGTCTTCCACATCCTTGTGGTTATTGGTATTCACATCGATGACCAGCGAACGCGAAGTCCATATCCCAAATGCTTCATCAATATTGTCTGCTCTCCCATCGTAAATGGTTCCATAGACAGCCTTGTATTTGGAATACTCTTCAGGCAGAAAAGCATGAAATAAAGCCTCCACAGTTTGAGTCAATGGTAGAAGCATTTGGGCAAATACCCTTAGTGCTTCAATGGCCGGTTTCAACTTTTATGATAGCGATGGTCCTGGCCCATGTTTGATATCCTTCACTCGCTTTTCCATTCTTAGCGCAAATGAGCGGTCCCCAATAATACAGCTCTTCGTTCTTAAAGTGCACTCAGGATTAAGCTTGTTGCTTGCATTTCCTTCTGCAGAGCCAAAGGTTGTGGCATCCTTCATATGGTTGCTGGCGGCATCAGTATCTCAAACATCTGCTATCGCGTCCAGTCTATAATGCTCTCGTGTACCCATCGCACCATGCCGGGTATGATCTGCTACTAAATTCCTAGAAGCAACCTATTCGCGGACCGCTGGTTCAATTTGAGGTAATAGCTAGCTGGCCTTTTTGTTTCTAGCTTTTATTATACGTGACATGTCATGCCTAATCATAGTTTAACCACTGTATAAGCCTATTTACAGCCACGAGTATAATTACTTACCTGTCTCTTATAATCACAATGTTGCCCATGACGCGTTCCAATTTTGGCTCATTTTCCTCATCAAAGTTTCCTGCTAAGTTGGAGTACAGCTAGGGTTTAGGCCTTGAAATAATTGCGTCCAGGACATCGAAACCAGCACATTGATGATATGTTACATCATGCCTGAGCTTAATCAACATCTGGCGAATATTCCGTTTCATGCTGTACACCATCTTGCCGGTGAGCCATAGGATAGGTAGCCGGGGATCTAATACAATTTATAAAGGGATCAGTATATGCTTTGAATGTATAGAACTTTATTAAATTCTTGTAGATAATATCTTACATTTAGCCGTGCCAGAATTTGGAACGCGCTCACCCTGGTTGACGTTAAGAGTCTCCTGAACCTGCTTATCATTTCTTCAGCATTCCCACTTCCATTTCTGTCTCACAACCTCCTTTTCCTTCCCTTTTAATAACCTGCCCATTGTCTTTTTCTTGAACCACCCAAACTCGCTCACAGCAAGCTTCCTTCCCGCTCAAAGCAGGATAGAATAAAGGGCGTTTGATATAGAACAATGGCTATGGTATATCTAGGGGCTAGTGTAGAGGGCCTCCGCATCACGTTCTCATGCTCATGTACTGTTTGCCATGATGTAGGCGAGCACTCGTAGTTGCGTTTCTAGGGCACGGGAGAGTAGAGGAATAGAGGAACAGGGGAATAGGGCAATAGGGGGCATAGGGGAGTAGAAACGATTGTGCAAGGGTAGTTACGCAAACAGGTCATATGTTGAAACCGTAGCAACTAACCCGGCTAGGTTTGTACCACCTATATCATTTCTGGAGTCTGGTTTTTCTACCACGATTTCATTCTAATAGTGTTTACAATTTTTTGGAGTATGATTTTCTAGGCATATGATTTTGTGCATATGGACTATACATATAATTTTGGGTGTATTTCTACAAGTATGACCTCTATGGCACACCTAAACGTAATTTTGGGCATATCATTATTGGCGCATAATTTCAGACTTATTACTCTGCACATGATTTCAAGCATATGATTCTATACCCATAGCACTCCTGACCGTATAAATCGTGATCATGATTTTACATCATGCACTTGATATTTACTGCTCTATTAATACACACATATCCCTAATTGTGCACATTGCTGTTGGTGGGTATAGCTCAGGGGCAATAAAACCATATATGAAGCCTAATTAATTACCCTTAATCAAATTCTGCGAATGCCGGAACATTTCCTAGCAGATTTCAACCTAGTTTAATCTGGACCTTTTCTTTGCTTTACCACCTGTTCCAGCACCCTTCCTTATTGTAACTCCAATCCCAGTACCGCCCCCTTGTCCTCTTCTCCAGGCCACCCATAGCACTATAGGAGCTGACTCAGGAGCTTCCGGATAAACATCCTCCTCAGAGCAAACTTCCTGCTGGCCCGTTGCATCTCTACTGGCAACATTTGTGTTATCCACTTCGTCGTTTTCAAGATCACTAACTCTTCCTGCAGTCTCAGGCTCTTCCCCCTGGGATTCTTCCTCAGTGTCAGACCCAACATAAATGTTCACCGCGCTGTTCCAGATTCCATAGTCATCTCCTGACTCTTCCAAGGCTGCCAATTGCTCGCCGCCATCTTGATCTTCATCTGGTGGAGGGCGTGCATATTGAGATTGAACCAAGCCATGATCAGGCAAGATGGGCGTTAGCTCTTCTCCAAATGCCTATCTTCCATCCTGATCACCAAAAGACCATGCTGTGTCTTCTTTTTGTAACTCGTCATCGTCAGAGATACAGTCGTAACCCTCCCCATCACTCTGGTCCTGCCTATCTACCCAACCACGGTAATCCTCAATTGCTGCCAGTTCTTCCAACCTTGCTGCCTCCCATTCGCTATCATAATTTGCTAGCTCTCGTCGTAATTCTTCGCGCTCATATGATTTCACAACCATTGAGGTCCTGATTGTACTACTTTTCAATCAGGATCGGCGATACGCAACGACCTCTCTGGCCATGCTAAATATCCGTTCAACACCAACACTGCCTCCTTGGACTGCAAGAATATCCTTAGCCATCTGGGCTAAATTGGGGAACCTCCCCGCATTAACCTTCCACCACTCCAGCATGTTATCCTCGTAAAAGATCCTGGTTGGACTTGTGTCAGGCATGGAATCCGAGGCTCCGGTGGCTGGCTCCGGAGGTTCGACCTCAGGGTCTGATTCGATATACGTGAGTACCTCGTTGACTACAATAGTTCTCGATCTCGATCCACGAAGATGCTTTGATCAACTATTTGGACCGCCCCATGGAATTGGCGTATCAGGACACCGGGGATTCATTGGTGCATAGTAAAGATCATAATATGCAATAAACACCTTGTTATATGACTTCTCATAATCTGTCTCACCTGCAGCATCATCTAAATCCCATTCACGAAATAGGTTTAGTTTGGAATGCGGGTTGAGACAAGCTCCAATGCGGAACAGAAGGCCTCTTGGGTTTTCAGTTTTACCGTAATAAACTGCTGCCCTTAGTTTTGCTCTCAGCCAACCTTCACGAATGGCAACCTTCCACTGCATCTGCTTGCGTTCCAACTTTGCGATTTGCAATTCTAAATGATCAAAGGTGTCTTGATAGACTTGCAATAGGCGATGAATTGTAACTCCATGTGTTTTTGACATCCACAGGGTCCAAAACCGGATGGGCTGAAGTACTTCCAAGATGTACTGAACCCGCTTCCATTCTTCGGGGGTGGACGACAGTGGCGTGAAATCCAGACAAGTTTCTAACCAATCCTTCGTGAATTCACGCAACTGCACAGATCTCTGCAACATATTTAGAGTCGAGTTCCATCATGTTTTGACATGGTAAATGAGCATAGTTGGGATCTCCACCCTGTCGTTCTGTATCTCAATGAAGTGCTGCCGGCGCTGATGTGAAGCTCCGATAGCAATACTTATTTTCCGATGCTAATGTACACACAACCTGATTAGCATTCTCCATTCAACGACTTTGGTATAGTATTTAGGAACCTTTCGGATCAATTAGATATCGCCTTTCTCCAAAGCTCCAGGATTCATTATATGATTCATATCCTTTCTTTTTCAACTGAGGGTTTTTAATTTGGACGTATGTGTAACGACACAGCATACATGAGCTATGGCAGCCGGAACCTATACCTATACAGGTAGCCCAGAGGCAAACTGATAGGAACTGCCAGGCAAGAAAGACCATGACCTATGGAGGCCCGATGGTCCAGGCTCCCAGACGAACAGAAATAGCTTCCCAGGGTACCTAGATACTTAGATACACCCTGGAGCGGTGTCAGCATACTTAGGGACCTCTGAAGGGGCAGTTACTCATCTAGGCCGGGTAACTGGGGAAAGACCAATCTTCAGCGAAGGTATAGACAGGGTAACAGGGTAAAGTCCCCTTGTCCAGCAGGCAAGGTTACCCTACCTTCAGGATTAAGTTACCCTGCCTTGGGACTCAGGTTACCTTGCCAAAGGTCCTGAGTTACCCTACCTTTCAATATGAAGTCTCTCGCGGAGTTTGAGAAAATTGATGGGAATGTTTGTTGCGTGAAGCCACGCACAATACTGGAATCTGGGGTTCCGGGAGATGCTATTGAGCTATACAGCTCCGAAGAAGGTGTAAATTGGAGACATTATTCCTATAATGCCCCTCCGGCCCCGTCTTGAGGCCCGGACGTCATGGGCAAACGGGTGTGTAGTTGTGCGCAATCTAGCAAAGAGGGATCCTTGGAGACCTGCCTGCAACACCATATACGTTGCTGCCGTCCGGTCGACCGTAAGCTGTTCGCAGGATATATCAGGGGGCATAGGGTGGAAGGTGAAGTACCTCCTCCAAGTGGTTCGGAGCAAAATGGACCAAAGCTGACAGAGTTAATGGGAGCTAACCGTGGGGGTCCCGAAGATAGTCCCGGGTGGTGCTGGGGCAACTGGGAGAGTTTTACACCTATCATGTCCGCAGGTGGCCCCAACGCCATAGGCTCTGAAAGGGAAGTGCAGAGACACTAAAGGCATGATTTCTACCACAGGTAAGGTGAATCCGAGGTGGTGGTCATGGGTAGCGCCCATTGGATCACTCCCGGACCACCGGATACTGCGGAAGACACCAGAAGCCCAAGACTCGTAAAATAGTAGATAGATAAACTGCTCACTCTAGCTTCCGGGGTCAAGTGGGGACCATTGCATATGGGAAGGGTGTCATAGATAGTCCCGTTCATGCGGTGTCTTGACTGTTAGCCAGTGGCAAGGCACCGATGCAAAGACGTTTTCACTCCGGCGGCCAAATTGAGAATGCGCCGCAGAAATGTACTCATATAAGTTGAACGCCGACTAGAGTGTGTCGACACTTACATGGCTGAAAGAGGCTGCTAGGAGACGTGTCGGACCACCCTTAGCGGAGAAGGGTCTGCTCGAATAGTTGTAGTAAACCGATAGGAGAGTTTCTGGCATAAGATAAAACTACTTGAACGTCTATGCGAGAACTCTCTTACTCCAACAATCAATCCTCTCGAGACCTTAATTGAGTGAAGCGTCAGGCTTAACGATATTAAGTTCTACCGCTTACTTTACTCTTACATTGTGTGAACATTTTGGCGAATAAATTTGAAGTTGTTTGGTGCGGTCGCACCCCTGGGCTCCATCTTCCTAGGGGAGCCCCCGTTACAGTATAAATCTGTGCGTATGTGTCCGTATGCGCTGATATGTGTAACTCACAGTTTGTGAAACTGTTACGAGTGTATGGGGTCTTGGATATTACCTTTTCTGTTGTCGTGTGAAAGCCATTATCCAACCTCACAATCCTATTGATATAATCTCGCTTAAAGCCAGAGGGCATATGACCATCCTTTGATTTCACCTTTATAGAACTTCTAAATGCAGCAAGAATAAGCTGAACAACATAGGCCATACACGGGATATGGTTTTCTATAGTAGACCATTCAATTGGTAGTGAACTTAAGACATTGTTTAAGGCTTCTGTGAGGGTTTTGTTGTTACTAGCACTATCGGTGGTGAAACCAAGAATTCTATCCTGAATCCTGTATTCAGCGAGAAGCTTATTAATGATCCCTGCCATATTGGCACCCGTGTGAGAACCTTTTATTTCCTCAAACCCAATGAGCACTTCCTCCATCTCCCGGTTATCTGAGACACAATAGGCCACAAGTGCCAGAAATACGAGATTATTTGGTGAAGTCCATGCATCTGCTGCCAGGGTGATCCTTCCGTCAACTGGCAAACCGGTTCAAACCTCGTCTACCGGAGAGTTACCGTGCCATTTTAAATGTCTTGTCAGTGTAGTCAGGCTTGGGATTTCAATGCCTAGACAAATATATTTGAAGGGTCGGCAGAAGGCAAGGTTGCTTGGGCAATTAAACACAAGATTTGTTGCAAGGAAGGCCTTTAGGAAGTATTCTTCATAAAGGTGCTGTTTGAACTCCATTGGTGTTACTAGATCAATTATCCTGCGCCGATTTCCACTTTTTGTTCCTTTTTGCAATAGCGTAAGGACATCTGTGCCAGGTGAACTTCCAGTGTCAAATCCGGTAAACTTTCTAGACCTCTGGCATGCTGAGGATTTGTTGTAATCATGCATCGAGCTGGTGCCTGTGGTGTTTGGGTGAGCGAGAACCTTTCTGCAAATGATGCACATCACCTATGGTGTACCAATGGCACGGCCTGAGCAGTCAGCGCATTGGTGAAAGTATTTCCACGCGTCTGTGCCTCGAAGATTAGAGTTCCATCAGACCTTCTTCTTGCTCGCATATTTTGTGGTATATGCCGCAAATCCTGCTGTTTCTTTCCACCACTCCATCCAGCTCTCATGATACTCTTCTTCCTAGAGATAATAGTTTCCAAATATCTCACATGAATTTGCATCACTTGTTACTGAAGCCGGAGCTGGTAAGTGGAGCATGCTCCGAGCATGATCTTGGTTTCCAGGTGGCAGTGAAACAGAATCTAGGTACCAGGGTCTTGTACAACTTGAAAAAGATGCTCGAGAGGTGCTAGCTGGAGGTCTTGGGGATGGTGCTACTGGGCCATCGCTCGTGTATGGACTGGATTCAACAGATAGTAGAAATAGAGATGGAGAGTGGTCCCTGGTTGGGCTTTCATGTACACGTAGAAAGGAAGTGCGGCTTCTTACACTGCTGCTGTAGTGGGCCTGTTGACTGCCATGGTGGGCGGGTAGGCTGCCAGCTGTAGAGGATTCAGGTTGTGAAGGCATCTTGAGTGTCAGGGTCGCAGTATCACTGGATGATTGGTGGCTTTTGATAGCTGGTCTAATAGAAGTCTTTCGGTTGTAATGTCTTCTACAAAAAATATCTTTAGATTCAGGCAATCAGCTGTTATAAGATACTGTCTGAGCTACTATCTAAGAACCTCACCGGGCTGTTTTCTGTTATTCTATTTCTTTCCCTACATATGCATCTTTCTGTATTAATTGTTCATCGGATTTCATACATATGACTTGTGTGTATGACTTTTGTGCATATGGTTTTTGAGAGTATAATTTGTGCATATGAGTTGTGCGTATGATCGCGCTTGGATTCATTTGTAAATATTATGGTATGCGGCTCGGCAGGAACTACAAGAATTGAGTTGGATATCGGTAGACAAACTATGAATGAGCTTTAAGCTTATCCTCATCCCAACCCGGAACAGTGGTCAAAACGCACTGTTAAGGGGCATATAATCCAACATAACCATATTAGAGCATTTATCCAGATTCACTAATCCCATGTGAGCACTCCCATACAACACCTTCACCCTTACACAGCAACCTAATTTTAGAACCAGATCTGCCCGCCAGAATTCTCAAAGGCTCTGGTAACGATTCGCAGCAATTCCAATGGCAAGGAGTTGGTGCTGCAATATAGTATTGTGTCAGTCTTGTTTTCCGAGTGATCAAGTGTGATTCATAGTTGTAGCTTTTGTATGTAAATACCGGGTTATCCAATGAGATTGCCCATTACTTAGCTGCCATTCCCCATGAACTGACAAGACTGCTATACCGAACCTATTTTTATCCACTCTTTTCTCTGTATCTGTAGAGACAATGACTACTGCGCCAATGGAGCCAGTTCCAATTCAGGCATTTCAGACCTCGATGTTAGGTCCAAACGAACCAATAGACCTTTACCGCGTATCCTTTGACAGGAAGACTGTCAACTTCTTTTTCTGTACGCCATTACTGCATTCCATCCGAGCCTCATACCCATATTACTAGCGCTGAGAAGCTAACAGTAAGATATAGACAAACCTTGGGCTAATAGCCGGTCACCAAGGATTGCACGACGATACCGGTTAATGCTGTATGGATTCGAGTAGGCAAACGGAGGTAAGGCAGTCAAATTGGTTAGAGGCGGGCAGATAGCGGGAATGTTGGAACTTAGAACACTGGAATCCTGCGTCATCATACAAGCACTTGATTTGGGTTATGAGATTGAGGGCCGAGTCTCAAGCTTAGAAATCTTTCAGCAGTGTTATTCCAACTGCTGTGTAGTAAAGGGAAAAATGACCTGGCGCTTGGTTCCAGAATCAGGTTCAGAATAATATCTTCGTTCTCGTTTTTGTAAATTTACACAAATGATGTTCTTTGTACTCTCTCCAACTTGATATAGATTAGTCCAATCCATAAGTAGCTGGCCCTAACAGGAGCTTCCAGTATGCTGGATTGCTGATTATTCTGTCGTTATCCTGTTCAAGAGTTCAACCGCTGCTCTCAAGTTTCTTCCCACCGGTAACTACCAACCGTTCTATAGTATTTCTTTATTCCAAGCTTCTTTGCCTACCACAACAGTACCACGATTCTACATCCCTCGGTATCCAATCTCACCCATTCAAATCATGAGGGTATTGAGAACAATATCGTTACCGGAACCGACCCAGTAGAGTATACCGAACCCGATACCATTCAACTTCCACAGTTTTGTGCAATGGTTGGTGTTGGGACCGACCATAACTTTATTGAGACAAAGGACCTCCCCCAGAGTTCCCTGAACCACTACAGTGACCTTGGACCAACCCTGTTTTCACATTCTTTTCTCTACTCAGTTGCCTGGGGTCATAAAGTGATATGATTCTTTTGTAAGTCCACTATCCAACGATGCTCACACCTTGCACCTTGTTCATGATAATATGTGGCAGGTGTGGTGGATTTTCCAAAGACCCGAATGCATACTCCAGTGTTGGGTAGGACGTATTGGTTGGGAACCAAAATCCATGAGAACAAGTCTGAGAATGTGGAGCTACAGAGAAAGGAGGTGGTATCGGGATTCTTGGATTGTGATGATGCAGAGTACGACGGGATTCTTGTTGCTCTAAAGCCAGAAATCTACATTCGTGCCACAGCCTATTCAATGAAAATGATGCGGAGTAGAAGTACGAGTAGTAGGGTCATTATGGGTGTCATTCATTGTGCAATTGTAGATTCTGATTTTAATTCAGAGATAGAATTCTATCTGGCGGACCCCCTAGACCAGCTTGTCTGCAGGAATACACAGCCCCATCTTGCCCGTTTGGATTCTGTAATTACACTAGTAATAAGAAAATGTTAGATTTGAATAGCACCTTGGTGCTTATGAATTTAGTATGAATTGGGTCATATAGTTTTGGGCATGTGGTTTTGGGCATATATCTTTGTGCATATGTCGTTGTGCATATGTCTTTGGGCATACATCTTTGGGCGTATGGCTTAGAGTGTATGAATATGGGCGTATGGTTTTGGGCGTGTGGATTTTGGCCTATGTAGTTGGCCATGGCGTATATAATGACATATTACTCTGTGCGTATAAACCATAGCAGCTTTGGATACAACGCATTATGCGGCAAAAGCTACTTCATGCAATGCGCCTATTATTATCTACAAAAGGTAATTTCAAACGGACTGAGGATGTAAGGGGCTAAAGTACAGGACATAGGGGGGGCCCTCTTGAGTGAGGCAGGGGGAACGGGCGAAGAGGAAGGCCTGGGGAACAGGCAACCAGGAAGGCAGGGGACGAACAAAGAGGAAAAAGGAGGACCAAATTGCAAATGAAAAGAATTATTCCTGGGGCTCCTTTTTCACGCGCTTTGTGAATCGCATGTTGGCCATGCTGAGGAGTGCAAGTCAGTCCATCTCGCGGTCGATCTCATTCATCTCTTCAAGGTTAATTCCTTGTTCTGCAGTGTCTTCCCTCGCGGCGGCCTCAAGATCAACAATGAGGCGAGCGTTGCCAGCCAGGAACGGCTTCCTCTTGGTAACAATATGAGCGATGCTGTCTTGCTGGTCTTCCAGGCTTGAAAAGAAGTCCTCGGGGGTCATAGCCCACCCAAGCAGGCGCTCTCCAATCTCCTGCGTGCTGGAGCGGAACCGAATCTAATCTGAATCCAGCTTTTCCAACATGTCGATGTCCCCGTCCTCGGACTTAATAAACGTCCGCGACAGCGCTTCCTCCTCCTCCCCCCCCCCCCCCCCTCCTCCTCCTCCTCCTCCTCCTCCTCCTCCTCTTCCCCGTAGACCCCATCAGAGTCCTCCGAGCCATTGCTGTTCCCGCCAGCAGACCTGTAAAGATCAAGAAAGTCAACATCTCCATCCTCTTCATCCTCCTCCCACTCCTCGTAGACCTCAGCATTCGGCCATAGCCACTCGATGGGCTTTACCCAATCGATCAAAGGTGTACTCTTTTCACCCAGCTCCTTCTCCTGAACTGTCATGTCCAAATCCCCCTCCATATCGTCCTCCATCCGCCAGAAGTCAGAAGTGCAGTCTGCGGCGGCGGTAGGCGTCGAGGGATTGGGAAGAGCTAAAACAACCTTCAATGTTAGTATAGATGTCACTAATAGAACTTGGCAATTATTTAGATGGGGTTTAGGGAATCAAGTTGACATACCAGACTGTACAAGACTCATGTCAGAGCTCTTTCTCCAGAGTCCAATCCTGAGCCTGGTCCTTTTCAGGGCGGGTTCTTGCACTGTAATAACGCTTCCCAAGGTAGATGCTCGCGATAGGGGGATCGAACTGGATGCACTGTTCCGGCAAGATAGTAAGGGTGTTACGCTCCTGCTTCATTCCGCCCTGCTTGCTTGAAAATGGCGAGTCCACTCGCGTAGGCTGACATGCGGGGGAGAGGGTTGGGGAGTCGCTAGGGGGGACAAAGGCAGGGGAAAGGAAGGCTGGGGCATTGACGGGGTTGTACTGGTTCTAGGAAAGGTAGGAGACCCAGTTGTATGGCTTCGCGGCCTCTTTATTACCCACTCAAGGAGATTTTTCATCCGACCTGCACGTCGTAGCTTCAGCGAAATGTTTGGCGAGGCCACGGAGGAGCCGCGTGGAGTAGGGACTTCAATGGGGATTGGCTGGTCAGCAAGTGGCAAACCCCGTTCATTGAACTGGTTCAGATAGTATTGCTCCCAATCTGCCTGGATTGCTCGGTGTTCCTGCTCCAGGCTTTCGTTTTCCTCCACCACCATCTCATGGTCTACCTCAGCTTTGACATTGTCGCTAAGAGCAAGGTAGTCCGGAAAGCTCCACGCAAACACTTGGCCTTGCTTCAAATGGTTTCCCCTATTTGCGTGGGCACATTCAAAGAAAGTCTTGAGCGGAGTAAGATTCGCTCAGTGCTCATTCCGGCGGATGGTTTCTGGGTTCGACAAGTGACCCAAAACTCCTGCTGGAAGCAGTCTCCACTTGTATGCAGACAGCATTCAGGTGTGTCCTATTCTCTTTTTAGCTTGTGCGTATGATTTATGCTTATGATTTCGGCATATGATTTGTGCATATGATTTGTGCGTACCTGTGCATATGATTTTGAAAAAATAATTTCCCTGCAAAACAGCTTTAGGAAGTAGGGGAGTGGAGAAAGCGATAAAGTGGTGGGATAGAGTGGATGGGGGGTGGGTGTAGTAGAATTGGTATTCGGAGAGTGGGAGTAGAGGTGGCGTGGTGGAAGGTACTTTTTAGGATGTTTTTTTGCTAATCCAGTGCGGTGCGAGTTAGGTGATGGCTAATTTGTGTGGTGTTAGAGGGTTTTGAGGGGAAAGCTGCAGTTTCTCGTATTATAAAGGGAAAAGAGATGGGGTATGTTGTCAAAAACTTGAAAATCTCCAGAAATAGAAACACCTCTGAAGCCAACCCTGGCCTACCAACAAAACATCCTACCAAATAAATTGTAAGTACAATTACCCTAAAGCCTCAGCTAAGTGCTTATACTATGGTATTATAGGTACTTGTCCCAGGCCATAAGTATTTGAAAACTGGGTGTCCCTGTCTTGGGCTCCAGGGTGGGTAAAACAGACCAAAGCATTTGTGGAACGAGCACCAAAACAGAGAAAAATGAGGGCCAGGATTCGGTGATTCCACCCTATCGCCCCCTACAATGTGACTATTGACCTCTGTTTAGCGATCAATTCCGCTAGGTTGCACAGACCTCTACTGGTATTAACTCCCCCCCTGATGGCTAATAACAGGGACCCCCTGTTTTTGAATACTTATGGCCTGTGACAAGTAGATAGAATAACGTTGAAGCAGACTGTGTGTTTGACCTAGTTTAAATCACGTTTTGAAATAACTGACATTGGTATGTGCTGCCTACTGACATCATTTAGTAATTATGATTGTACACTTGATACTCCAAGAGGAAAGATATAATATCTTTGTATACATACAACCTTTCATACACAATTTTCAAGACAATTCTATGTGAAAAGCATAGTACAATGTTTGTCTCAACAATTAATAAATTACAGTCTTACTCAAACTTGTTCAATGTACAATTCAACAGTATATGGCTCTACCCACCTTTTACAGTAACATTGTTCCGGTCAGGCATCATCGTTCATGAATCAAAATACGCCTAAGCTACTGGGAACTTGATTTGTCTGACATGGTAGCTTGATAGGTAGAGAGTATGAATCCCCATGGGTATATCTTCCGGCCTCTCTCTCTTCTGACAAACTTCTTTCTTCAGCCAATACTAATATCACTACTTGTTCATTTGAGAAATGATAGGACACGTACACAAACAAACGCATACACACACATATGCACACATATGCACAGATTTGGGATACACGTATGTACACTTACTCGTAGCCGTGAGTCACCTTGCCCTACCAACGGCAATCACACAGTGTCACTCTGAGTAAAAACCATAACGTTCTCGACAAGAACCTCCTCACCGGCCTCTTTATCCACCCTCCTCACCTACCTCCTCCTCACTCACCTCTGACGCTCACCTTTAACTCTCTACCCAAGAAAAAAGAAACTCCGCAGAACCCGCTCCCAGCCAACAAAAAACCAAAAAAACAAAATGACAAAAAGCCATAGAAAATTTTCCGATGCCTCCAAAAAGCAAAGCAAACGAAGGCGTCTTAGGATCGAAGGGTGGTGGCAATTGGGGGCCTCCAACGAGGCATCTGGGTAACAAGCAAGCTGGCGCAGTTGTGAATAGAGTGCAGCACCCTGCACCATACCCCGTGGGAAGGTTGACGATGGCTAAAATTATAAAGTATCGCCGGGATGGCGGATACCTGATCCCAAAAGCCCCGGTTTACCGTCTCTGCCAGGAAATTGTCTCTAACCTCCCTCTCCAGCAGCGGTTGCGTTGGCAAAGGTCAGCTGTTGAATGCCTTCAGGTGGCGGTGGAGGAACACCTGGTCATGAACATGGCTTGTAAGTTGAGCTCCGAGTCCTATCCTAATAAGTTTATATAATTTACTAATTCTTCATAGCTGGTGCCCTGGGCGCGGCGCATGCTGGTTGGATTACTCTCATGGCCTCAGACCTGAGGTTAGTCCACGATGTTTTGAATGTCATAGCTGGGAAGCCTGATCAGACGACCCGGGAGGAGCAGAGGTGGCATGAGAACGCACCAGCCAGTCTTGCCAACCCCCCACCCCCCAAATGGCGATGAGGATGATGATGACAATGCCGACGATCGGCCTCACCCTAGTACTGTCATGTCCAAATCCCCCTCCATAT